>CAWUFW010017559.1:0-256749 GCA_963921515.1 Calotriton arnoldi
GAAAACAAATGTGGCAGCCTGCTCAGCAACCCCAAATACCTGAATGCCTAATCTCTACTGACGACGGATAAGAATCCAGAAACACGTGTATAGAGATGGCCAGCACTAATCTGCACCAACCTGGTGAAATACTCGAATGACTTTTGCAAGTACACACGCTTGGCGAACTGCATTCACCATAATGCTTAGGGGCGAACCTGCTGGGGGTGAAGCAGTGTGATCCCACATTGGTTTCCTGTTTAAAAGGCTCCCTCAAGCCGCTTGAGCTGACGAGCTCGTGGAGAGGCACCTGCGCGCCTTGAGAGGTACTGTGACCCGAGAACACTTAAGCAGCCTGCTCAGCAACCCCAAATACCTGAACGCCTAATCTCTACTGACGACGGATAAGAATCCAGAAACACGTGTATAGAGATGGCCAGCACTAATCTGCACCAACCAGCTCCACGAGCTCGTCAGCTCACGCGGCTCGAGGGAGCCTTTTAAACAGGAAACCAATGTGGGATCACACTGCTTCACCCCCCAGCAGGTTCGCCCCTAAGCATTATGGTGAATGCAGTACTCCAAGCGTGTGTACTTGCAAAAGTCATTCGAGTATTTCACCAGGTTGGTGCAGATTAGTGCTGGCCATCTCTATACACGTGTTTCTGGATTCTTATCCGTCGTCAGTAGAGATTAGGCGTTCAGGTATTTGGGGTTGCTGAGCAGGCTGCCAAAGTGTTCTCGGGTCACAGTACCTCTCAAGGCGCGCAGGTGCCTCTCCACGAGCTCGTCAGCTCAAGCGGCTCGAGGGAGCCTTTTAAACAGGAAACCAATGTGGGATCACACTGCTTCACCCCCAGCAGGTTCGCCCCTAAGCATTATGGTGAATGCAGTTCGCCAAGCGTGTGTACTTGCAAAAGTCATTCGAGTATTTCACCAGGTTGGTGCAGATTAGTGCTGGCCCTCTCTATACACGTGTTTCTGGATTCTTATCCGTCGTCAGTAGAGATTAGGCGTTCAGGTATTTGGGGTTGCTGAGCAGGCTGCCAAAGTGTTCTCGGGTCACAGTACCTCTCAAGGCGCGCAGGTGCCTCTCCACGAGCTCGTCAGCTCAAGCGGCTCGAGGGAGCCTTTTAAACAGGAAACCAATGTGGGATCACACTGCTTCACCCCCCAGCAGGTTCGCCCCTAAGCATTATGGTGAATGCAGTTCGCCAGCGTGTGTACTTGCAAAAGTCATTCGAGTATTTCACCAGGTTGGTGCAGATTAGTGCTGGCCATCTCTATACACGTGTTTCTGGATTCTTATCCGTCGTCAGTAGAGATTAGGCGTTCAGGTATTTGGGGTTGCTGAGCAGGCTGCCAAAGTGTTCTCGGGTCACAGTACCTCTCAAGGCGCGCAGGTGCCTCTCCACGAGCTCGTCAGCTCAAGCGGCTCAAGGGAGCCTTTTAAACAGGAAACCAATGTGGGATCACACTGCTTCACCCCCCAGCAGATTCGCCCCTAAGCATTATGGTGAATGCAGTTCGCCAAGCGTGTGTACTTGCAAAAGTCATTCGAGTATTTCACCAGGTTGGTGCAGATTAGTGCTGGCCATCTCTATACACGTGTTTCTGGATTCTTATCCGTCGTCAGTAGAGATTAGGTGTTCAGGTATTTGGGGTTGCTGAGCAGGCTGCCAAAGTGTTCTCGGGTCACAGTACCTCTCAAGGCGCGCAGGTGCCTCTCCACGAGCTCATCAGCTAATGGCTGGCTGTCAGGGTGCAATGGAATAGAAAAGAATGCATGGCACAAATCAATAACTGTGTACCATTCTGCATCATGTGGAATCTGATACAGTATTACAGCGGGGTTTGGCACAATTGGGCAACATGGAATAACAATCTTATTTACCTTTCTCAAGTCTTGCACTATCCTATATGTTCCATTTGGCTTTTTCAATCCCATTATAGGTGAATTACATGGGCTACTCATTATTTCTCTAAGAATTCCTTGTTCAATCATCTTATTAACTACAGGTGTTATTCCTTCAATGATTTCTGGCGTTAATTTGTACTGTGGGGTATTTGGGTAATTTGTTCCTTCCCTGACAGTAATTTTTACAGGATCAATTCCTCTCATTAGTCCAATATCTTCGCCTGTGAAATCCCATACATCAGACCTGACTATTCCTTTCAATTCAATAGGGATTTTCTCTGCATCAAACACAGGAAACATGTAATTCACTCCTCGTTCTAGTTCTGCTATTGTCATTTTATACAGGACATCCTCATCTGGCATCTGGAAAGCAATACCATCTGGGGTACAGTAGATGGTACAATTCATTTTGCAAAGTAGATCGCGTCCTAATAAATTTACAGGACTTCAATCACAAACCACAAAGCGATGCATCTCTTTGAATGATCCAACTTTTACCTCTACTGGTTTTGTAAGAGGGGTTTTAATCTGTCTGTTTGAAACACCTACAACTTGGATATATTCTCCTGAGAGAGGAAGGTTTGGAATTTCCACTGATCTAACAGTAGAACAGGTAGCTCCAGTGTCCACAAGGAATGTAACATTTACACCATTCACTTTTCCATCCACAAATGGACCTGACTGATCTACCTCTAGAGTTGCGCCAATCACGCACTCTTCTTCCTCTCCTAGGCACCGTCATAAGCTTTCATCCGATTCATCTCCATCCTGCCGTAACCAATACTGCGAAACTGCAGCTGCGCGCAGCAATTTTGTTACCTGCTCTCCTCCATAGAATCCTGCCTCTGTACTGTACCTCTGAGGATTTACACTCTTTGGAAGAGGTGGTTGGGGCACCTGACACTGTTGAGTAACTACCTGCGGTTGTTGCAGCTGTTGGTAACTCACCTCATTCTGCACCTGTGGATTTAATGGTTGATTTTCTGTATTAGCTTTTGGAGGAAATTTACACTCGTTTCTCCAGTGTCCTAATTTTCCGCAATTATGACATGGCCATTTCTTTTTAGCCTCTTCTATACTCATTTGACCTTTTCCCTTACCAATATTCGGTTTTGATTTAGTCTGCCCTGCATCATTAGACTGATTATTCATCTGAGCTTCTTGCTTTTCTGAAACCTTTACTTGTGCCCACATTGCCTTCTCCTTGAGTTTACGCTGTCTACACTCAATATCGTCACTACAATATTTTGCATACCTTAATACTTCATCTACTGTGTGTAAGAAACTGGCTCTATATATACTGCACCAAAGTGAGGTACAGTGTGTATAGAGTCCAAGGGTCTCCAGAGGTTTGGCAGAGGTTAAAGTTAGATAGAACCTTACTCTCTAAAGTGGTAGCTTGGTCGAGCAGTAAGGCAGTATCAGAGGACAGTGTAAAGCATTTGATGTACACACTCAGTCAGCAAATGAATCCACACACTCAAGAACTGAACTCTAGGCCAATTGTTTTGTATAAAAAAATATACTGTTGTTTTATTTCTAGAACCAAGCAAGCCTGGCACAGGTAAGCATAAACATACTTTTCAGTAGTAAATAACTTGTATGAACACAGTTCAAAATTGCAGTGTAACTTGTACTGGTTTTGGTTACAGTTTTAAGTAAGCAGTTTGCAACACATTGCAGGTATAGTACATTCAATTGAATGGGCTTTTTAAGTAAAATGCAGTTAAAATTACTGTTGCGTTACTTTTGTAATCCAGTGCTGGACTCCTAGATTCAGCACTGGGACATTTACTTAAAACAGGTAAGTAATTACGTTTTTGTAGTTTGTACGATTTTTAGAGAATATTGTCAGATTTCAAAAGTCCACACTTAGAAACTTTTTGGACCAGTACATTGAAATACATAGGCTTTTCCTGTAAATTGCAGGTAAGTTACTTTTCGGATTACTTTTTCTAACACAGTGCTGGATCCTAGATTCAGCACTGGGACATTCCTGAAAACAGTTGAGAAAATGCGTTTTAGTTAGATGTACGATTTTTAAAGAATATTCTTGTATTTCAAAAGTTGACACTTAGAAACTTTTTCACATAGAACCACCAATGTTATCCTACGGAAGGAAATTCAATTCACAGGTAAGTTACTTTTTTTTAACAACAAATTTTATTGAGTTTACAACACCCAGTGGGTGAACCCCTGTAGTCAGTATAGAGACACATATCAATATGCATTTACAACCGATACCTACGAGGGTTTCACCAAAGGATCTGCGAAACATGCAGTCCAACATCCCACCCCTCCCCCCTCCCCCCTCCCCTGCACCACTCTTCCCACCTGAAATGAGAAAGACATACATGATCATAACACTGTGTCCAATGCCCCAGCCAATAAGCACCTTAGATTGGGGAATCATTGATGATGAGTCTTGCAATAGGGTCAGGATTCGCTGACTGTGTATGGATAGATAGGTCAATGCCCCGGTATTCAGCCCACTTGGACCAGATCCTCCCATGTTTCTGCGGGCAACCCCGTGCCTGAAACACCGCCACTTCCGCCGACATACATGTATCTAGGGCTGTCTTCCAGGCCGCCACCCCGGGGGAGAGGGAGACTTCCAATGCTGCGCTATATCACGCTTGGCTAAGGTGAGACCGAGGAATAGAAGGTGCCTCTTATATCTGTTTCCCCCGATGTCCTCCGTGCCATGAAGAAGTATCAATCGAGGATCCTCCGGGAGGTCCCAGCACAACACCCTCCCCAGACAGGACAGCACCCCGACCAAAAGTGTTGTAGTGCCGTGCAACTCCAGACCGTGTGGAGGAAGGACCCGTCGTCAGAATTACAACGGAGGCAGGTTGGGGACTGAATAGCCCCCATCTTCCAAAGGCGAAGGCAGGTATAATATACCCTGTGAAGGTACTTAAACTGTATCAACCTGTACCTAGAGGAGACGGCAGCATACCTGGGGCTGGCAAGGGCCTCAGTCCAATCATCGTCCGTGAGGGCCGGTAAATCCACCTCCCAAGCTGCCCTAGTCCGGTGTATGCGCGTCTTGGAGTGCGTTGTCAGGGTCTGATATATTTGACGGATTTTGTGCCCTCCCAGATCCCCCATCAACAGTCTGCCCTCTAGTGGGTGGAATTCGGGTAAGGACGTTAGGTGCTTTATCAGGGGGGACAGGGTATGGCGAAGCTGAAGATACCTGTGGAACTGGGACTTGTGTAGATCAAACTCCTCCTGCAGACTCTGAAAGGATTTAAGCGTGGTCCCTCGCATCACATCACCCAATGTAGAGATTCCAATAGTATCCCATCCCCGGAACCCGGTTAGAGTGGAGACGGGCCGAAGGCGCGTGCCTCGCCAAAGGGGAGTCGCGCCTGTCAGCGTATCCCACCAACCCATGGACCGGGATACTCGTCTCCAGATCTGGACTACGGTACTACAGGCGGGGGGAAGAGCCTCCAAGGACGAATTGCTGTATAAGAGATCTAATAGTGGATGTTCCGCCAGGAAGAGCCGGTCCACCGCATAGGCCGGATCAGTCTGAGGATTGTACCACCATTCATTGATGACTAAGAGCTGGGACGCCCAATAATACGCCCGTACGTCTGCCGCTGCAATGCCACCGCAATAGGTGGATTGGATACAGGTCGCCAGAGCCACCCGGACCGCCCCACCCCCAGAGGAATCTATTTAGGAGCGCATTGATTTGAAGAAACCACGACGGAGGGATCGGGAACGGGAAATTCTGCAACCTATAAAGCAAGCGTGGCAGTGATACCATTTTGAATATTGCAGACCGGTCGTATAAGGATAAGGGAAGGTGGGACCATACCGTCGCCTCCTCACGTACTGCCGGAAGCAGGGGGGCTATGTTGCGCGACCACGCCACGACGGGGCATCTAGAGATATGGACGCCGTGGTATCTAAACCCCTCGTCCGCAATGACCAGCTGTGAGGCCCAGGTTTGACTTCCCTGTGCGCCGCATATGGGAAAGAGGATCGACTTGGACGGGTTGGCATGTAGTCCTGTCGTCTCACCGAACACCCGCAAGATCTGGAGCACCCTCGGTCCGGTGACCCAAGGGTCAGAAAAGAAAAATAGCGCATCATCAGCATATAGTGCTATCCTGTCCGAACACTCGGGTGACCAGACCAGTCCCCGGTAAACCGCATCCCTGCGTACCCACTCAGCCAGTGGCTCTATCGCTAAAGCGAACAGAAGCGGAGAGAGGGGGCAACCCTGTCTGGTCCCTCTGCGGATGGGGAAGGAGGGAGAACGGTGGCCAGCCACACGGATCGAGGCCGTAAGATCTGTGTACAGCAATTTAACATACGCGCGGAACCGGGGCCCCAGGTTGACAGCTTCCAAAAGTTTAAAAAGGTAGGTCCAGCTCAAGGAGTCGAACGCCTTGTCGATGTCAGCTAGCAGGACCGCCGCAGGGCGTCCCAGACGGTGGGCCTCGGCAACATCGTTGTGCGCTCGCCGTATGTTATGCCTAGTGGAGCGTTGGGGCATAAAGCCTGACTGGTCCGGGTGGACGAGGTCCAGAATACAGGTGTGGAGGCATTCAGCCAACACCCTCCCCAGTAGTTTCGGCTCGAAGTTTAATAGGGATATGGGACGGTATGAGCCCGGGGCCTCCGGAGGGCGGCCCGGTTTGAGAAAAACCACAATTTCGGCATGACGCCAGTCCAGGGGCAAGATCTTCTGCTCCAACGCCTGGTGCAGCGCGCCAAGAAGGTGGGGACCAACGGTCCCCATATGGGGGCGCAAAAAGTCACAGGGGAACCCGTTGGGGCCCGGTGCACGGCCTGGGTGGGTATTGGTGAGGGCTGCCTGCAGCTCCTCCACCGAGATAGGCTTGTCAAGAACAGCTCGCTGCACATCAGAGAGACGTTTTGGAGGGATATCTACAAGGAAGGCATCAATAAGCGGTGCAGCGAGTTCCTCACGATCACAGTACAGGGCCGTATAAAAATCGGCAAAGGCCTGCACCACCGCCCCCGGGGTGACGCACATGTCACCGGCAGGGGACCTCAATAGAGGGACTTGTGTCGGGGAGGCCCTCGCCTGACATAGTCGGTGGAGCATCTGGCTAGACTTATCGCCCCAGTGATATATCCGGTGCTGGGTCGCCAGCCAGGCATCCCTGGCATTGTCCGTGAGCAGCTGGTGCAGCTGCTGTTGGACATGGAGCAGGTTACGGCGGGCACCGGCGTCGGAGCTTTCCACTAACGAGGCCTGGAGAACGAGCTGTCTATCTTCTAGATCTTGGATCTGTGCCAGGCGGCGCCGCTTTTCCCCAGTGCGATAGCTAATATCAGCCCCCCGAACTGTCGGCTTAAAGGCCTCCCACAATATTATCTGGGATTGAGTGGACCCGGTGTTGAAAGCAAAATAATCTGCCGTGGCTCGATGGAGCATCTCCCGATATCCGGGATCTCTAAGCAACCAGGGAGACATGCGCCAGTGATAGGAGGGACGACTGGTCTGCAGACGGAGTTTGAGCTGAATGGGTGAGTGATCAGACAGGCCACGTGGGAGGATAGAGGTATGTGACACCCGATGCAGGTAGCTGCCTGGGAGGAACATGTAATCCAGACGTGAGAGGGTGGGGTGTACGGATGATGCGTATGTAAATCCATTTTCAGAAGGATGATAAGCCCGCCATGTGTCCACCCAACCCAATGTATGGGCCAAGATGTTGAGTTTAGACCTAGGAGGAGGGGTGGTCGGCGGTCGTGCCCGCCACCTATCCGGGGAGCCATTACGTCGTTCCAGTCCCCACCCAGGATAGTCAGGCCGTCGAGGAATTCCCCCAGAGTTGCGTCAGTCTGTCAATGAACGTCCGACCGAGAGGAGGTGGGGCGTATATGCTCCCAATTGTAATCTGTTCCCCAGCCAGGGTGCCGGAAACGGCCGTAAAACAGCCACCCGGGTCGAACCAATGCTGAGTAACTTGAAATGGGACCCTGCGGTGAATAAGGATGGCCGTACCTCGTGCCCCCTTGAGAAGCCAGAATGGTACACCGTGGCATAGCCATAGCGAGACAGACACGGGGCCTTGTTGCCTAGCATGTGAGTTTCTTGCAGCAGCAAGACATCTGCTGAGTAGCGTTTTGCCAGGTGTAGTACAGCCCCTCTTTTAATCTTATTCAACAGGCCCCGTACATTCCAAGACACGATATTGAGATCTCCTAGGGAGTGCCATTAGCTGTATGTGTCATGAGCTATCGGTAAGGTGTAGAGCAGCGGACATTGTGGACATATGGGACATCGTGGTGCGTATATCATAAAAAACAACTGTATAACTAACAACGAATCGCCCTCCCAACCCCTCCCACCGCCCCCCAACCCCTATACTTCCTGGAACACGGAGTACCTGTCGCGGCGGAATCTCGTCCTGGCCCCCAAACGTGGAGGCCCCGGCGGACCCTCCAAAGGATCCCCCCCCACCCAACATTACCCATAAAAACTCAAAACAGGGAAGGCGTGGAGAACCCACTCCCTCCAGGGAAAGAGCAAAAGTCCCTGGCTCTTAGTGGCTGGATATCCCGGCCAGTAGCAGCAGCCAACGGGCTCCGCCGTCGCATGAGACCGGGAAGAGTCAATACACCAGCGTATGTCCCAGCCTCGGGCTGCCTCAGTCTGCAGGGTCCTTCTTAGGTAAGTTACTTTTACGTTACTTTTCCTACTCAGTGCTGGATACCTAGATTCAGCACTGGGGCCTTTCCTGCAAATAGTTGAGAAAATTCGTTTAGGTTATTTGTGCGATTTTTAAGGAATATTCTTAGTTTTCAAAAGTCGACACTTTTTGGGAGAAAAAGTGTCAATGTTATCCTATGAGGAAAAACAGGTTATCGGTTTCGAGGTAAGTATTCGGTCTTTTGAGTTAGGGTTCTGGGGTTAGACTCGGGGGTCCCCCAGGGTCAGTGATGCACTTTTGTTTCACCCTCAGCAGCACTAGGGCGGCCGGGTGCAGAGTGTTGAGGCCCAATGTTATCCAATGGGGGATAAGGGGCCTCCGGTTGGTGGCTGCTGGCTAGCAGGCCACACAGCTATGGGAGCAAAGCTCCTAGGGTTTAGGTCAGGGCAAATGGGGAACCAAGTAGGCACAAAAAGTGCACCCTCAGCGGCACTGGGGCGGCCGGGTGCAGAGTGCTGTTTTGACGTCGGGTGCCCTGTTGTTTTCAATGGGGATTTTCGGTTTGGGTTTTCAGCTGCAGGCTCGGTCCAGGAAGACTTCCGGGAGGAACCAACAGCTGGGCAGGTAAGTTGGAGGGCTCGGGGACGTAGGTGCACCTCGGGTTCTTTTCTCCAGGGCGGCTGGATGCAGGGGTGTCTTTTGAGGTCGGATTTCACCTTACCGGGCCACTCGCGGTTGGGGGGGTCTCTCTCTGCAGGCGACGTCGGGGAATCCTGGAGGGGTCAACCCACGGTGGACTCGGACTCTGGAGCGCTGGGGGACCTCGCTGGGACCGGTGGGCCATTCGAACTCGGGCCGTAGGCGACGGGTGCACTGGTAGTTCCAGGTGTCGGGTTTCTTTGTCCTCAGCAGGCTCAGAGTCTGTTTTCAAAGTTTCTTTCGAACAGGGCTGCTGTTCACAGGAGATCCGGTCTTTGTTGAAGGCAGTCAGTCCTCCCAGGGGTTTTGGAGGTCGCTAGCTGCAGGACAAGATGATTTTTGGCGCAGGATCTCTGGAAACTGCAGACTGGCCGGTAGGGCTGGGGCCAAGTCAGTTGTTCTCTGCAGTCTCCTCTGCTGGGCGTCTTCTTTTGTCCTTTTTCTTCTTAGGTTGCGGGAATCTGCCTTCCTGGTTCAGGGCTGCCCCCTAAATACTGTATTTAGGGGGCGTTTTAGGGGTCTTGAGGTCAGTAGCCAATCGGCTACTGACCTTAGGGTGACTACACCCTTGGTGTGCTCACCCCACGTGGGGAGTGAGCACAATCCCTAGTGCTGATTGGGGAGTGCCTGCCATCTGCAAGATGGCGAGCACTGGAGAGTGGGCTTCACCTCGCCTCCCCACCTGAGGGGTGGAGTTGGCAGAGGTGGGCACACCTCCTGGGCTGGCTAGTTTTCCCGCCTGTCTTCCCGCCGAAAGGGAGGGGAGACAGGAAGGGGGCTTGCTCCTGATAGCAGGAGAGGCTGGGGGGTCGCATTACAAAGGCTGCCAGGCCTTTGAAGCTCCCCTGCCACAGATGGCTCTTCCTGGCCTGGGAGAGGTGTGTACACCTCCGCCCAGGAAAGGCTTTGTTTCTGGGCTCAGGGAGCGTAGGCTCCCACCCTAGGGGTCCAGAAACATGTCTTGTGGTGGCAGGCTGGTGTGTACCAGTCAGGGAACCCACCAGAGGCTGGTCGTTTTTCAGGGGGCATCTCAAAGATGCCCTCTGTGTGCATTTTTCATTAAATCCCACACTGGCATCAGTGTGGGTTTAATGTGCTGAGAAGTTTGATACCAAACTTCTCAGTTTTCAGTGCAGCCATTATGGTGCTGTGGAGTTCGTAATGACAAACTCCCAGCACCATATACTCTTAATGGCAGCACTGCACTTACAATGTCTAAGAATGGACTTAGACACTGTAGGGGTACAGGGCTCATGCACCTGTACCCTCACCACTGGTATAGTGCACCCAGCTAGAGGGGTGACTGACCTATGCCAGGGCAGTGGGTTGTAGGCATGGCCCACAGAGGTGTGTGCCATGTCGACTCTTCACTTTGTTCTGCACCAAAACACGCAGCCTGCAAAGGCAGTGTGTGCGTGTAAAGGTACAGGGCCTCTAAGGGTGGCATAATAAGTGCTGCAGCCCTTAGAGGTCTTCCCTGGTCACAGTGCCCTGGTACCTGTGGTACCATTTACCAGGGGCTGACCTGTGGCCATAGATGCCAATTGGGTACATTTTTGGGGAAAGAACACAGGCCCTGGGAACCTGATTGGCAGGGACCCAGGGCACATCAAGTCAAAGTGCATCAGTGGTCTGGCAAAAAGTGGGGGGGTTACTGCAACCGAAACCCACTTCCTTACACAAGCCCCTCCCCCCCACCCACCCCCACCCCCCAGCCCAAAGGCCAGGAGACTCAGCCAAAGCTGGGAGAGTCTTCCTAGTCTTTCAGGCGAGGAAGAGCAGAGGAAGTGGTTTGGGAGTTGCAGGGCCTACTCTGCCTTACATCCTTCTGTCCAGGTCAGCCCCTTTAGGGAGCTGGCCTATCTCAACAGTTTCAGGACCTAATTCCCAATGCTGCTTTCCCATCTCTTTAGTGCCTTCACCCCATCTTTTTAGTTTGGGTTCAGAGGTGCCTACCTCTGCAATTTCTAACTTAGCTAGGGCAAAGCCCAGCTTACCCACAGAGGTTACCCACAGCTTGAGCAACTCCACCATGACCAATAAGGTCAGGGGGCCTAACTTGCTATTTGGCAGGGGGCTAGGCCACCATGCCACGGACAGTGCTGCCAGGAAGGCCAACACCCAGCAGAGGCTACTGACAGCTGTCAGTGCCCAGAACCACACCTTTAGCTCCTCACTGGTAGGTGAAAGGGCTACCTTACAGGCTTCTTTGGATTCTGGTTGCCGGCCTGCTGTTTTAGGGTGGGGGGGTCACTACACTTGGTAGGGAACACCCTTCTTCCCCCCTCTGTTCTGCCAGCTGAGGAGCCACCAACTCAGGCTGGACAGTTGCCTGACTAGTCAGGGCTTTTTGTTGGCTAGGGGGACTTCACCAGTGCCAATTTTGGAGTTCTCCCTTACTGGGATGGAATCTCCCTGGCCCACGAACTGTGGCTAACAGTTGCCCACCTTTCCTACACGGTTTCTTCTTTTTCTTTTGGGGCTTAGCTGCACTAGCTGCAGGTTGAGCCCCCCAGGTTTCTTGGGTGAGGTCTGGCATTGGCCCAGTACCTCTCTTTGGCTCAGACCAACCTCTGGGTGGTCATTCCCAAGGAGACAATCAAGGGGGAGGTCTTTACTGACTACCACCTTTCACCATCTAAGGCACCCAGCTACTTCTAGGGGCACTACAACCACAGGCCTAACAGTGACACCCCCTGGGACAGTCCTTACTCTTTTTGTTTCCCCTTGGACATACTGGTTTGAGAGAACCAACCTGTCATGCACCACAGTGTGACTGGCACAGGTATCTCTCAGGGCAAGGGCTGGGATTCCATTCACCAGTAGGTGGTGGAAGTGTCTACTCCCCTCTGGAATCTCCAGCTTACCTTGTGGCCCCATTTTCCAGTTGAAGGCTATGAGGGCTTCCTCATCTGAGGACCCTTCCTCCAAAGCTACACTGGCAACCCCTGGAGCTACACTAGTCACCCCTGGAGCTGTGCTAGGGACTTTGTTTTTAGGACAGCTAGGGTCCTTGGTGTGGTGTCCTGCCTTTTGGCAGGTGTGACACCATACTCTGTTGGGATCCCAATCCTTATCTTGGTACCCTGTCTTAGTTTGTGAGGTATCTTTGGGCCCACCCTCCTGGACAGGTTTTTGGGGGGCTACCTGGGACTCCTTACTTTTATCTTTAAGGGTGTTCACTGTATATCTTCTGGGGAGGCTTTGTAAACCCTTTCTTTTGGTCACCCGCAGTGGACGTCCTAGTGACCCTTGTTTTGACCCAGTGGTCTGCCTTCTTTCCCAATTCTTGGGGAGAAAGTGGACCTAGGTCTACCAGGTACTGATGCAACTTTTCATCAATGCAATTACTTAATATGTGTTCCTTCATAAACAGGTTGTAAATTCCATTAAAGTCATGCACATTGTTTCCAGTTAACCAGCCACCTAGTGTTTTTACTGAGTAGTCTACAAAATCAATCCAGGACTGGTTTTGGGTTTTGTGAGCCCCCCTGAATCTAATTCTGTACTCCTCAGTTGTGAGCCCAAATCCCTCAATCAGAATTCTCTTCATGAGGTCATAAGACCCAGCATCTGCCCCAGAAAGGGTCAGGAGTCTGTCTCTGCAGTTACCAGAGAACAGTTCCCAAAGGAGTGCCCCCCAGAAAGTCTTCTTCACCCTTCTGGCTTCACAAGCCCTCTCAAAGGCTGTGAACCACTTGGTGATATCATCACCCTCCTCATATTTAGGGACAATCCCTTTCGGGGATTTTAGGATCATAAGATTGCTCTTCATCCTTATTATTTTGATTGCTGCCACCATTGATGGGTGCTAAACCCATCTCCTTTCTTTCTTTCTTTCTTTCTTTCTCTAGAGCCAGGAGTCTGGACTCTAGATCCAGTCTTTTGGCCAACCTTGCTAAAAGGTTGTCCTCCTCATTGAGGCTGTCCTCAATGTCCCCACCAGAGCCTGAGCCACCCGTGTGGCCTCTAGGTCCCCAGAGGTTAACTCTTGGTAATAAGGGTGCAGGGACCCTTTCTTCCCTAGGAAGTGGTGGAGGTGGGTTCCTATCTCCATCCTCCTCACTCCTTTCCTCCTCTGACTGGTCATCACCATTTTCAGAGGGGTGGGCCTTTGAATACTCAGCCAATAGCTCCTGGAGCTTTTGTTTGGTTGGATGAGGGCCCATTGCTATGTTTTTGAGTTTACACAAGGACCCTACTTCCTTGAAAGACAAGTGAAGATAAGGGGTGAGGTCGAGCTCCTCAACCATGTCCTGCATGTCATTATTATCTTCACTAATAGCTGGGTTCTTTTCTTGAGACATTCTAACAAAAAGTTCTAACCCCTCTACCCTTAACTATAGTGACTATTTATTTTCTAAAATTCTAAAGGGACTTAAGCAAGGCCCTAACAAGACTTTTAGTAGTTTGGTAAAAATGCCAATTTGAAAAAATCAGAATTCTAAAGGCAATTTAAGAGTTCTGTCGTATGATCAGATGGTAACCAAGTAGTCCAACAAATGCAAGTTTGTATCCCACTGCTGATCCACCAATGTAAGAAACTGGCTCTATATATACTGCACCAAAGTGAGGTACAGTGTGTATAGAGTCCAAGGGTCTCCAGAGGTTTGGCAGAGGTTAAAGTTAGATAGAACCTTACTCTCTAAAGTGGTAGCTTGGTCGAGCAGTAAGGCAGTATCAGAGGACAGTGTAAAGCATTTGATGTACACACTCAGTCAGCAAATGAATCCACACACTCAAGAACTGAACTCTAGGCCAATTGTTTTGTATAAAAAAATATACTGTTTTATTTCTAGAACCAAGCAAGCCTGGCACAGGTAAGCATAAAAATACTTTTCAGTAGTAAATTACTTGTATGAACACAGTTCAAAATTGCAGTGTAACTTGTACTGGTTTTGGTTACAGTTTTAAGTAAGCAGTTTGCAACACATTGCAGGTATAGTACATTCAATTGAATGGGCTTTTAAGTAAAATGCAGTTAAAATTACTTTTGCGTTACTTTTGTAATCCAGTGCTGGACTCCTAGATTCAGCACTGGGACATTTACTTAAAACAGGTAAGTAATTACGTTTTTGTAGTTTGTACGATTTTTAGAGAATATTTTCAGATTTCAAAAGTCCACACTTAGAAACTTTTTGGACCAGTACATTGAAATACATAGGCTTTTCCTGTAAATTGCAGGTAAGTTACTTTTCGGATTACTTTTTCTAACACAGTGCTGGATCCTAGATTCAGCACTGGGACATTTCCTGAAAACAGTTGAGAAAATGCGTTTTAGTTAGATGTACGATTTTTAAAGAATATTCTTGTATTTCGAAAGTTGACACGCAGAAACTTTTTCACATAGAACCACCAATGTTATCCTATGGAAGGAAATTCAATTCACAGGTAAGTTACTTTTACGTTACTTTTCCTACTCAGTGCTGGATACCTAGATTCAGCACTGGGGCCTTTCCTGCAAATAGTTGAGAAAATTCGTTTAGGTTATTTGTGCGATTTTTAAGGAATATTCTTAGTTTTCAAAAGTCGACACTTTTTGGGAGAAAAAGTGTCAATGTTATCCTATGAGGAAAAACAGGTTATCGGTTTCGAGGTAAGTATTCGGTCTTTTGAGTTAGGGTTGTGGGGTTAGACTCAGGGGTCCCCCAGGGTCAGTGATGCACTTTTGTTTCACCCTTAGCGGCACTAGGGCGGCCGGGTGCAGAGTGTTGAGGCCCAATGTTATCCAATGGGGGATAGGGGGCCTCCGGTTGGTGGCTGCTGGCTAGCAGGCCACACGGCTGTGGGAGCAAAGCTCCTAGGGTTTAGGTCAGGGCAAATGGGGAACCAAGTAGGCACAAAAGTGCACCCTCAGCGGCACTGGGGCGGCTGGGTGCAGAGTGCTGTTTTGGCGTCGGGTGCCCTGTTGTTTTCAATGGGGATTTTCGGTTTTGGTTTTCAGCTGCAGGCTCGGTCCAGGAAGACTTCCGGGAGGAACCAACAGCTGGGCAGGTAAGTTGGAGGGCTCGGGGACGTAGGTGCACCTCGGGTTCTTTTCTCCAGGGCGCAGGGCGGCTGGATGCAGGGGTGTCTTTGAGGTCGGATTTCACCTTACCGGGCCACTCGCGGTTGGGGGTCTCCGTGCAGAGGCTGCAGGCGACGTCGAGGAGTCCTGGAGGGGTCAACCCACGGTGGACTCGGACTCTGGAGCGCTGGGGGACCTCGCTGGGACCGGTGGGCCACTCGAACTCAGGCCGTAGGCGACGGGTGCAGTGGTAGTTCCAGGCGTCGGGTTTCTTTGTCCTCAGCAGGCTCAGAGTCTGTTTTCGGAGTTTCTTTCGAACAGGGCTGCTGTTCACAGGAGATCCGGTCTTTGTTGAAGGCAGTCAGTCCTCCCAGGGGTTCTGGAGGTCGCTAGCTGCAGGACAAGACGATTTTTGGCGCAGGATCTCTGGAAACTGCAGACGGGCCGGTAGGGCTGGGGCCAAGTCAGTTGTTCTCTGCAGTCTCCTCTGCTGGGCGTCTTCTTTCGTCCTGTTTCTTCTTAGGTTGCGGGTATCTGCCTTCCTGGTTCAGGGCTGCCCCCTAAATACTGTATTTAGGGGGCGTTTTAGGGGTCTTGAGGTCAGTAGCCAATGGGCTACTGACCTTAGGGTGACTACATCCTTGGTGTGCTCACCCCACGTGGGGGAGTGAGCACAATTCCTAGTCCTGATTGGGGAGTGCCTGCCATCTGCAAGATGGCGACCACTGGAGAGTGGGCTTCACCTCGCCTCCCCCACCTGAGGGGTGGAGTTGGCAGAGGTGGGCACACCTCCTGGGCTGGCTAGTTTTCCCACCTGTCTTCCCGCCGAAAGGGAGGGAGACAGGAAGAGGGCCTGCTCCTGATAGCAGGAGAGGCTGGGGGTCGCATTACAAAGGCTGCCAGGCCTTTGAAGCTCCACTGCCACAGATGGCTCTTCCTGGCCTGGGGAGGTGTGTACACCTCCGCCCAGGAAAGGCTTTGTTTCTGGGCTCAGGGAGCGTAGGCTCCCACCCTAGGGGTCCAGAAACATGTCTCGTGGTGGCAGGCTGGTGTGTACCAGTCAGGGAACCCACCAGAGGCTGGTCGTTTTTCAGGGGGCATCTCAAAGATGTGTGCATTTTTCATTAAATCCCACACTGGCATCACTGTGGGTTTAATGTGCTGAGAAGTTTGATACCAAACTTCTCAGTTTTCAGTGCAGCCATTATGGTGCTGTGGAGTTCGTAATGACAAACTCCCAGCACCATATACTCTTAATGGCAGCACTGCACTTACAATGTCTAAGAATGGACTTAGACACTGTAGGGGTACAGGGCTCATGCACCTGTACCCTCACCACTGGTATAGTGCACCCAGCTAGAGGGGTGACTGACCTATGCCAGGGCAGTGGGTTGTAGGCATTGGCCCACAGAGGTGTGTGCCATGTCGACTCTTCACTTTGTTCTGCACCAAAACAAAGGCAGTGTGTGTGTGTAAAGGTGCAGGGCCTCTAAGGGTGGCACAATAAGTGCTGCAGCCCTTAGAGGTCTTCCCTGGTCACAGTGCCCTGGGTACCTGTGGTACCATTTACCAGGGGCTGACCAGTGGCCAGAGATGCCAATTGGGTACAGTTTTGGGGAAAGAACACAGGCCCTGGGAACCTGATTGGCAGGGACCCAGGGCACATCAAGTCAAAGTGCATCAGTGGTCTGGCAAAAAGTGGGGGGGGTTACTGCAACAGAAACCCACTTACTTACACTGTGCTATTCTACCAACACAACATATGCTGTTTAATCATTTCACTTATCTCAGGTTTCAAGCCATACACGAATCTATACACAAAATGACTCATGTCTTTTTCACTCAAGTTCTCGTAACCACTATACTGTTTAAAGACTAAAAGCAGTCTCTCATAATAGGCATGTACAGATTCCTTACTCTCCTGAGTTGTTCTATCAATCTTTACCCAGTCCGTTTCTTTTGGTGGGATTTTATTTTTCAGAAACGTGATTGCCTGTTCATATTTTCTCATTACTTCTGAACCTGGGGCTCCTGTTTTTGCATCTCTAGGATATTCTTCCTTCGGCCAGTCAATTGTAATCTTACGTTCTGTCCATAAATCTGCTGGTACAACAATTTCAAACAATTCATTCTAATCTTCCCACAACACCTTTAAAACTTTCACAAACCATTCTACCTGTCTATACCATTCTACAGGCTTCTCTCTCAATCTTGGAAAGTCATTTGTAAATGACAATATATCTTGTCTGGACCATGGGACATGTACATAGCTTCCTCCTGGAGTTTCCCTCATTGGACACTCCATTCCTATCGGTTCTTTCTCCTTCACCGGAAAGCTTTATCAGTCGTTCCCTCCTTTCTTCTTATCCACCTTCTTATCCACCTGCTTCTCCACCTGTCCACGTCTCCCCATTTTCTCAATAGCACAATCAGTTCCTTTATCTGTGTTAACCGTCCTGAAGTGTTCAGATTTTCTATATCCTTTTCACTAAAATCTACCCTGTACGGTTTCTGCAATCCTCTGATTTTTCCAAACTCTACTCCTAGTTTGTTCGCTGTTTCTTCCAATTTTTCATGCAAGTTCCTAGCTCTCCAAGTAACACTTTTACACATAAACATTAACTCGTCATCTTGATAGGACTTCAACCGATCTGTACCAATAGTCCCTAGAATCAATTCCTCCATATCTATTTTTAATCTGATCACATCCAAAGGTTGTGGTTCAGCATCTTTCTTCTGTAAGTTCCTCACCCACTCATTTAATTCTTCTGCAGTCGGACCCACAGGGGTTTTATTTATTTCTGCCCAACTTGCACTTCTCTCTGGGGTCTCAGTTGCTGACTCGGTTTCCATAGGAATCCTATTTATCTGATTCTCATTAATTGTCAAATTTGTAGGAGAATGTGCTGCTGGACGAATGGGATACTTTGTTAAATTTGACAGAATAATAATTCATACATTATATGCGTTAACCTTTGATCTTGTCGATTCTAAACATCAAGGTACTCCGCTGTTTGGTCGATGGACCAACTAGTAGAATAAGTTGATGATGATTAAGACCAGCTCAATCACAATTATAACCTTTAACATTTATAAATCATAAATGTACTAAAGAACCACAGACTCATTTTAAGTTAGAATATAATTTTATCTAAATTCTTCAATCAAATAAGTGAGATTCTTTATTAAACAAACACATTTTAATATATCATTTAACATTTAAGGTTTTAGGAAAAGTGAAAATGTATGCATTACCCTCAGCCATGGGGCGATGACAAGAATGGTTCACCAAAGGAAGATAAACCGTAGATCACAGAATAGAACTCCCAAACTGACTTACTGTCCCGCTAACCTCCTCGGACGTACCTCCCGGGCAGAATTCCCGCAACGATCTCGTTCCTTTCCCATTCAAAGTTCAAAGTCCAAAAATGACAGTCTTTCGCAGTATCGAGGTGGAAAAAGAAAATAAAGAAGCCTACATGAACCAACAGAATCTCTTGCCTCTCTATTTTCTGGAATTATCCCTTCTCTAACTTTTTGCATACAAGAGTTCAATGGAATTGTCAAGGAATGCTCATCTATTCTTTGATTTTCAAATACCGGAATTACTGGCCCTATCGTCACTGGCACAGTCACAGCTTCCATATTCTTTGTTAGTTCTCTTATCTTTTCAGTCAACTCTCTTGTAGTTCTGGCTAATTCAGTTGTATTACCATTATCATTCTTCACATTCTGTGGTGTTTCTAATTTATCAAATGACCTATTTATTTCAGAGTTTCAGTCAGGGTTTTGATATCTTACAGTTTCCATTGGCGGTGCATTTGGAGTCACCACCGCAGAATTCTGTTGATATGGAGGGGATCTTTTATTTAAAATGTCCTCCAGCAACTCATCCTCTGTGTCGCTAACTCCATACCCATACCTTTCTGTTACTGCATGCTTCGTTTTCTCCGTACACTTTCTCCCTGTAATCTCTTCAGCTGTTCTGACAGGAAACAAACCATCCGTCATGTTAGCATACCGCCATCGTCTCATCCTGTCTTCATGATTCAATACCCATACTCTTCCATGGACTAAACTATAATTCTTTGCACCTCTGTGTCTTTCCCTTTCATACATCTCATCTTCCCATTCACCTAAAGCTTCGAACTGTGTTGGTCTAGGTTCAAGTTTCATCATCTTTTCTCTCAAATTTCGAAGTACAGCTGTGCTAAACGAACCATTTTCTGGAAATGCCAATACTCCATCGCCTTGGGTATATTTCGCCCAATTTTCCAACCAAATACAGGTATGATAGCCATATTTCAACATCATATGAGATGCTGGCGTTTTCGGCGGAGGAAGTACTTCCCCTTCCCTAGTCACTACCTTTTTGTCTTTCTTGAAAAAGTTTTTAATCTTCGCAAACCATGACGGTTTCTCTCTACCATACTCATAATAAGCCATATTTCACTGTTCTTTTTCTCGAAACAAAAAATACACGAAATTTTTCACCACTCTGTTTTTTCTACTGCTCGGCTATTCGGACCTATCCCAGTGCGTCTCACACCAACGCACCAATCCGAAAGCTCTACGTCACTCTCACACTAACCAATACCAGCGCGTCTTTACACTAACACACCAATCAAGAAGCTCTTCGCTCTTCCACAACTGGCCAATACCAGCGCGGTCTTTGTTGACGTCAGTTCTACTCCTGTCCTTACTGACCCCTCCTTTACAAAATTTATCGGCAGTTTTCTTACCTTCTCTTCTCAACAAAATGTATTAGTTACAACGTAAAACACATTATCATTGTCTGTTTCGCTAAACAAAAGAAATAGTTTATTCTAACTTACAAGAGTACTGTTTCGTTCGATAAGTGTAGCACTTCTCTCTACCTTACCCTTCTCTCAAGCAAGGGGTGAACCCGTTTCTCTGGGGATAAAACACATGTGGAGACTACACTGCTCCTGAGAATTAAGGCCAGAGTTTCACAAGAAAACCTGTTGCTATTTCACTCAAACGCATTTTCATACATGAAATGTCCCTAACATAACACAATCCTGTGTTATCACCAATTTGAAAAGAAAGACCATGCACAATTCCGTGTGACTTTTCTTGCCACACGTGTCCACTTCCTACTTTCCGGAAGCTTCAAAATTTCGACTTACACATAACATAATACAATACAACTCGACATAAAGTGTTAGACATGAAAAATCAATAAATCAGTAATCAATAATCACCAAACTAATCTATAGAAACCATAACTCTGCTACCAAGAAATCTGATCCAGCGCGGCTAATATAAATTTCTCCCTAGGACGCTAATCCAGGTAAAAACACTTATGCAACCTATTGTCATTAAAAACTATGGTGGGGCCCATGACACCGCATACATACATTCATTCAATCTCTGGATTCACGCTAAGGAGAATGTGCTGCTGGACGAATGGGATACTTTGTTAAATTTGACAGAATAATAATTCATACATTATATGCGTTAACCTTTGATCTTGTCGATTCTAAACATCAAGGTACTCCGCTGTTTGGTCGATGGACCAACTAGTAGAATAAGTTGATGATGATTAAGACCAGCTCAATCACAATTATAACCTTTAACATTTATAAATCATAAATGTACTAAAGAACCACAGACTCATTTTAAGTTAGAATATAATTTTATCTAAATTCTTCAATCAAATAAGTGAGATTCTTTATTAAACAAACACATTTTAATATATCATTTAACATTTAAGGTTTTAGGAAAAGTGAAAATGTATGCATTACCCTCAGCCATGGGGCGATGACCAGAATGGTTCACAAAGGAAAATAAACCGTAGATCACAGAATAGAACTCCCAAACTGACTGACTGTCCCGCTAACCTCCTCGGACGTACCTCCCGGGCAGAATTCCCGCAACGATCTCGTTCCTTTCCCATTCAAAGTTCAAAGTCCAAAAATGACAGTCTTTCGCAGTATCGAGGTGGAAAAAGAAAATAAAGAAGCGGCATGGCAGGAAAACACCAACAGCAACACCCACATAAGAGCAGACTCTCTTATACCCTATTCTCTGGCTTACTACACATAAAAGTTGCAATCCTTAGGGGCAAGAATCACGCTAATTGGTCCATTGGAGGGGTGGTGATGGTCACCTCATCGCCCTCCTTGTTCAAACTGGTTTGGGGACAATAAAGCACACAATAAGTCTCATGACTCTGGGGTCAAAAGTAGTCCAACTTGTCCATTTATTTTGTAGCGATCTTTGATGGCCACAATTTAGTTCATCCATTGTCACTCGGTTCTTTCCCATCCATTCCCAGGAGTACATGCTGAATCTTTTTGGCACATTCTTCATTGTAGGTCGGATTGACCTTGACATCTCTCACTCCGGGCACAGGCCGTATTCACGTGACTTGAATTTCTTTATTGCTTCTGCGCAGAGGCCATCTTAGCCGTCTCACGTGATCTCATCCTCTCCAGCAGCCATTTTCGAAGCATGGCTTAGCAGGCCCGAACGAACTATCATAAGAACAAACACAACCGAAATTAAAACAAAGAAAATAAGCTTTTCTGTTTACCACCCGCCATTCTAAAAACCCGTGTTAGGTGTTACCTAGCAGAAGCGACATTTAAAGCCATTTTACTTACCATCTGCATTCTTTGCCACAATACAAATTTACTACGCAACATAAATCATGCAATTTCACTCTAATTAGAATGCAAATCACAATACTAAGGTTAATTAACTTCACATTTGTAAGTAGATTAGGTTTTGCACAAATCTGCATATTTTACCCACGTGTAGTGTTTACTAAAAAGGTGCGTTTGTTGGTTAGTACATGCGTTTCAAACGGTTAGTATTATTAATTATTTAGAAGTCATTAATTTCCAAAGTGGTACAAACTATTTCGTTTACCCTGCTCCATCATAAGTCATGGAAAAATGATCTATTATCCATAATTTTGTTTTAGAAGCATTTACTCTCATCTAGGTTTGATTGAGCCAATGTAGGATGATGATGAACATCTACCAAGGATGGTATGCACTGAGCCGTGCTAGCATGCAGTATGCCAATGTCTGTCAGGCAATAAACATTATAACTGTATTGCATTGAGTTCATCGTATTTTTCAGTTAAGATTCTCCATACACCCTTTCATCTAACTTCATGAATCCTCTTACATTTTTTCATTTTTGTAGATACTTATAAAATGTTGTGAATGGGTTGATGTGTTCAGTGCATTTAAAAGACCAGCTCCTTCATCAGGAATGTATCCTACTCAACATATTTTGTCATTACTACATCATACTGTGCTTTCAGCACACATTGCTTTTCCTTAATTTCATACAGCATTTCTCAAAATAGTTAAACTGTCCACATTTTGTCTTTCCAGGTAATCACCATTACATAAGCCACACAACTTGTTAAATCTTAGGGTAGCTCACTACAACCCTTACATGATTGATGTACACAGTGCCTATGGATGGTAAAATGTAGAAAAGCCACACTAAAATTAAATGACCTTGATATTTAACTAGTTAAGGAAGGATTGCAATGTATTTTAGAGAGAGCATTGAAAGGACAACAAAACAATGATGAGTAACATGTCTGACAATCAACAGTTGGATTTGTCTTAGAAACAGAAGAGGGCTATAGTGAAGGCTCATTTGCTATTCAACCAGTTATATCCCTGCTTTTATTTCTTTGAGGTAGAAAGGAAAGTTATTCTAAAATGAAGGATTCCTTGGTATTTGAATTTAGTTTCACATAGAAATTAAAGGAGGGCTATAATGAAGGCTCCTGAGACCAAGTGTAATGAAAGTCAGACTTGATTATAGTCCTGTCTTGGTTTCTTTCTGAAGAAATGTCTTTTAGTGTAGGCACATTCAGTATAGTCCTGATTTTGATTCCATTAGATAGAAATAGAAGAATGTCAGTCATGAAGGCGGCCTTGCTGTGAGGCCCCATTTTTGTTTCTGCTGTTTATGGGTTGCAGTGGGAGGGGCAGTAGGAGAGCTGAACATTAAATTCCTCTAACCCAGCAACAACACTGAGTGATTAAATTAAAAAGAAGCTCCGATCTTTCAAAATTTTGCAAAGGCCATCTTAGGCTGTCCTGATATGCAAACAAAGGAAAGCCAATAGCTCTCCCATTCAAGTTTTTTCAAAAGCATTAAAAGAAAGTCTGCAGAAGTGAAAAAATAAACAGAAAAACATTACTTTCTGTACATACTTTATGTATCTGATAAAGAATTAAACTGGATATTAGGTGTGAGGAGAGAGTGTACTTTTTTGAAGTAAAATAGTCACTTGCATATTTCAATTAAGCCATTTACTATGAGGTACAATGATGCGCCAAAAAGCCAATAGCTTGAAGAGAGAGATGTACACTCATCTAAAAGGGGCTGGCTTAAACAAGCCAGTGGTTGAAGAAGGGTGAATGAAAGTCCAATCTCTGTATATTGGAAACAATTGGTCTTCCTATTACCAATTGTGGGTCTCACTCACAAAAGTCTCCAGTAAAGAGGCATAGTTGTGAGGTACGCTTCCCCAGCACATTGAAATAGTAAGTTATAGCAAAGCATTGTTTCCTCTAGGTGCCGAATGCAACATCCTAAATGTCAGTCAGCAATACGTTCCTTGTTGTCTCTTGTTGGAATTTACTGCTTCCTGGGTCTGTCATGCCCAAATCACAGCTTAAACGTGAACTACCCTTGCCCTGAGCAAATGTGTGCAGGTAAACCTCTGTTAGAGACAAGGTCATTCAGCTACATCTGTTAAGAGGGAGTAACAAATATCTATACTACAACAACAGCCTGCCACAGTGTTTATGTATTGGTATTTATATATTGTTTTTTATTTCACTTGCGGGTCCGCAAGCATTTTCTTGAGAGATGAAAAAGTGGCTACTCTGTATGTGTTACTTGTATAATGCTACAGTGTAATTGCTCCTTAGTTTTTTGGGTACGTGTTTCTCTTTTATTCCTCTTTTGTGCAACTGTTTTTGTGGCATTTGTTGCAGACTAATATACTTTGTTTCACTTTTAGAAAATGTGACATTTGATTCTTGTGGGAAGAGAGAAGATAGAGTTCAGCGCAAGGCACGGATTGTTGGTGGTCTACCCGGGAACTCCCCCTGGACTGTTAGCCTTCGCAACAGGTAAGCATTGAGCCAGTTCAACTTGTATTAACTGCAATCGTTGCAAGCTAAATTTTTCTTCTGCCAGAAACTATAAACATGCACCTGATAGACAGAAGAACCATCAATGGCAGAGCACCTAGTGCTGTAAGATTCAATAAAACGCAAGCATCCTTTTATTGTATGTTGTAGTACCTAGGTAGTAAAAAAGTCTTCTTTTTAAACCACTATTCACACTGTATTGCTAATTCCAAATGGGCATCCCACTGCTGGACTTCACAGTCTTACCCCTATAAGATTAGGAGCAGAGCCCGAGCTTCCTGCCGCCTTCACTCAAGATGATGGGGGTCATCCTATGTCTTGTGTCCTACTAAGTGGCATATTGAGCCTCGTTTTCAGAACTCTTAATGGAATAGGGCTGAGACTTTGTCTCGGTCATTAAAAGGGTAGCAGTGAGTCTTTGATCACTCATGAGGGTGGGAGGCAGAGTCTGATGGTTCTATTGGGAGTTTGTGGTGACCCTTGACATTTCCTTCAATTTGCTTCCACTAGACTCACTGGTTGTTTGACTTCCTTTTGATTGGGTGGAGGCAAGATCCTGCCTCCACCGGATGGAAGTGAAATTTGCCAAACACCTTTTCTTTCTGCCTCTACCTCGCTATCTTTCCTTGCCCATGTTTCTCTTTCTTTCCTCCCCTCCACTTATTTTCTTATTGCACATTCTTTTCGTTTTCTCCACTCTTTCTATCCTCTTTCCTCTGCTCTTAGGCCTTTCTGCTTCTCTTCTTTCCTTGTCCATGGTTCTCTTTCTTTCCTCCCTTCCCCTTATTTTCTTATCGCACATTCTTTTTGTTTTCTCCACTCTTTCTATCCTCTTTCCTCTGTCCCTAGGCCTTTCTGCTTCTCTTTTGCTTGCTGAACCTTCTCCCTTTGTGCCTTTCCCCCTTTCTCAATCTTGTTGCCTCATACTCTTCCCCCTGATACATCCTCCCTCTCCATCTCATTGTCTTTCTTCCTCTACCCAACCGCCTAGGGCTATCTCTCTCCATCTTTCTCTGAGGCTCTGGCTCCATTTCTTCCTCTCCCACTCTCTCTCTCTTGCTCACTGTCTCACTTGCACATGGTATCCCTCAGTGCCTGCCTCCTTCATTCCTTCATTAACTGTCTTCCTCGTTAATTGTCTCCTGGCCACCAAGCATCTTTTTCAACCCCCCTCTTATTCTCTCACTATCTCTGTATTTCTCTTTATCCTGATTAGTATCTCTCTCAATCATGACATATCTCTATTTTGACCCATTTTTCTCTCTTTCTCAATTTCTCTGGCTCTTGCTGCTTCTTACACAACAGAGGGATCTTTTCATATCTCTGCCTCCCTAAAGACAGGAAAGGCTTCCTTTAATATTGAGAAGGATACTGTGCTCTTTTGTGTGCCCTAATTTCCACAACTTATTATGAATCCCAGGAGAACATCCAAATCTAAATACTGTTATTGTGATGCTATCTGCCTTTTTAAACAAGACCTTTCTGTACTGAGGAAGAACATGTAACACATCACCATGAGGTTGGTCAAAACAAAGTTAATCCTGAAATCTTTCAACCTCTTTTGCATGGTAATTGAGTCATTGCAATAGTGTTTTTCATCAGGAAACAAAGTAACGTGACCCAGACCCTTTGGAGGGCCAACTGTTATTGAAATAACACTCACACGTGTGAACTCTTTAATGGTAAATCAAATTGCAGAGTAATTGAGCATCCTTTCTATGAGTTGGTTAAACTTCAAATCCCCTGTACAATTTTGATTTCACTGATTGAGTAACCCTTTAGAAACCCTTGTTTCTTGTACTTTGTCAATATGGCTTTGTCTGTAGAGCACTTGGTGTGATCCCTTAAAATTGTCATTTAAGACTGTTCATCTATAAAATGTAGTTTAATAACATGAAAGATTGTGTTTGGATGCTGCATATTTTGCTAGATGTAGAATCTGCCAACTATCATCTGTCTACTCACTCCTAGTGAGGTGAAGCACCTATGCTTTGTCACCCCTTCATACTCCTTGGATATTTTCAACACCAGTTGACTAGGTCCTGGAAAGGTATTCAGGTTTAATTGATACCTAATGTTCTAAACAGTAATGCTGCAGCAATCTCTGCCACATTTTGCCATAAATGTGGATCTACCCCCACAGCACCCTCTCTGCTTGATCATCCACTTTAGGGAGCTTTGTGCTCCAACCGTGGCTCTGAAAGGGCCCACAGTTGTGACCCACAACTGTATATTTGGGTACCAGCCAGAAATTAAGTGGTCTGAGCGCCTGCAGTAATCCCGTCCCACTTGGGGTTGCGAAGCAGTCTGGGCCATTGAATGTACTGTGTAGGAGCCATGGAGGGTAAATAGCAGCTACTGCTTGCATGCATGACCCAATTCTCTGGTCTACCTTCTCTGTTTCAGGTATCAGATGGAAACTTTGAGAAAGCAGCTGGGTCCTAGGAAGTTGACCCTCAAAGGGTCACACTAAAACCAGAATAGGCAAACTGCTGTTCACACAAAATTTGCCCCGCCCCTCTGAAGTGGACTTCTGACACTAACTCCATATCTTGCATAATTGTTCTCTTAATTCAGCCGAACTTAGCATGCAAATTTTGTTTTGACTACATATTGAATGAATTTGAATTTGTAAAGCGCAGGAATCTCCCCCGAAGGGTTATCTCCGCGCTAGGGGAGCGGAATATGCAGAGCCAGGGCGGTCAGTTACTGAACAGTTCTGTCTTTAGAAGTTTCCTAAAGTGTAGGAGATTACTGCACTTCAGTAGTTGAACGGGCAATGAGTTTCAGTACACTGGAGCAAAATATGCAAAAGATTTGCCCCCGCCCGAAGTTTTCTGTAGAGGGGGATAACCAGCAGAGGTTTTTCCCCCGACCGAAGGGATCTGCCAGGCAGATAGTGCTTGAGTTTTTCTGTGAGGTAGCTTGGGCCTCTGCCATGTAATGCCTTGTGGACTAGATTGCAAGTTTTAAACTTGATTCTCTGATGGATGGGAAGCCAGTGAAGCTGTTGCAACAATGGCCGGGAAGGGGGGCATGTTAAGAGCCAGGCGGACTGCTGTGTTCTGAACCACCTTCAGTCGATTCAGCAGGGATTCATTAGTGGACATAAGAAAGGCATTGCAGTAATCTAGATGGCTGATTACTAAGGCTTGAATCAGGGTCCTGCAGACAGATAAGGGAAGGAGATGGAACACTCGAAGGAGAAGACTCAACATGAGGAAACGGGTACCTGAAGTGGCCATGACTTGGTCTCTCATAGTTAGAGAGTGGTCCAGTCGGGCACCCAGGTTTTTAGCCACAAGTTTAGGGGTAGGGGCTGAGCCCAACTCTGCGCGCCACCAGTCGGGGGACCACAGGGTTTGAGCGTTACAGAATAGCAAGGTTTCAGTTTTAGCTGCATTAAGTTGGAGGAGGTTTTCCATCATCCATCCGGCGATTGCTCTCATACCATCAGCGAAGAGAGATTTGTTTGAGACCTTGCCGTTATCAAAAGATAAGAGGAGTTGGGTATCGTCCGCATAGGAGTAAGGGGTGAATGCATGGTCTCTGATGATCTTGGCGAGAAGGGGATGTACATATTGAACAGGGTAGGACTAAAACAGGAGCCCTGTGGTACACCCTTAGTGAGCTCCAAGGTGCGTGACCGGAAAGGGCCCAAGTTGACAGTTTGGGTACGCTGATCCAGGAAACTCGTTAGCCATTTTAGTGCTGGTCCCTGGATACCTATCTCGTTCAATCTATAGAGTAGCATCTGGTGAGACACAGTATCAAAAGCTGCGGACAAGTCCAGCAGTACTAGCAGCACCGCCTTATTGTTATCCAGGGCAAGTTTGATGTAGTCTGTGACGCCTATGAGGGTGGTTTCAGTGGAGTAAATGGGTCTTAAACCGGACTGAGAGGGGTCAAGGTTGGCTTGAGATTCTAAGTACCCCATGAGCTTAGTGTTGATATGCCTTTCCATTAGTTAACCCATGAGTGGAAGGAGTGAGATAGGACAGTAGTTTGTCAACTCTGTTGAGGGTACTTGTGCCTTTTTCCGGATCGGGAGCACTTGTGCCGCCTTCCTTTCACGTGGGAGTATCCCTTCACTCAGAGAGGCATTTAATATAGAGCAGACGAGCAGATAGAGGGGGCTAGTTGCGTGGCTAGTGAGGCAAACAGATTGGCTGGCAGAATATTGAGGGGTGAACCAGATTTGGCTGTTTTCAGCATCTCTTTTACTTGAGGTACCTGCAAGGCAGGAAAACTCTCTAGGCAGACTTCTTTCTATCTCTGAGATATGGACAATAGGACAAAGTTATCTGGGGGTTTAGAGTCACTGGGAAATTGATCATACATTATATTATTTTTTTCCTCAAAATAGTTGGCAATATTATCACATAATGTCTGTGAGGGGGGGATCTGATTAGTGCAGGCTGTGGGGTTGGTAAAAGAATTGAGAACTTTGTAGAGTTCTTTAGTAGAATTGCCAGCTTGGTTTAGCCTAGAGGTAATATGGACTTTCTGTGCCTTTTTAATATTCCTATGGTAGAGTGCGAGAGCCGTTTTATAGATTGCTTTCTCCTTCTCTGTTTGTGTTTTACACCACGTTTTTTCCAATTGTTTGCAATTTGATTTTTCCCTTCGAAGTTCGGAGGTATACCAGGCGGCTTGTTTTCTATAAGAATTAGCGTGCTGATGTTTTAACAGCGCCAGAGTTTCTGTGACTGATTTTAAGGCCTCATGGAATGCAAGAAGCCTAGTCTCGATATCGACAGGTTCTACATATGTAGGGGGTATAAAACCTTTCCCAAAGGAATCCTGCGTAATCTTATGCCATTGTCTTCCAATATTACAAAGGGGATCGGTAGGGGTACAACTAGACTGTGTGCCCTTTACCTGCAATTGATCAGAGAATGATCCAACCAGATCACTGGGCAAGGCGGGTCTGCAAATATGCGGGGAGAGTTGGTGAGTATAATTTCCAGGGTGTGGCAGGCCGAATGAGTCGGACCAGCATTGATCATTACTAATCCTATTATGTCCTGTACTAGGCTTTCAATTAGGCAAAGTGCCAAGCACGACACCTAGGTTCCCCAAGATTTGGTGTTTATAAAATTCTGATCAATGGTACTTAGAAATAGTATTAACTTGGAGACAGGTGACACAGCTAAATGATTCTACTTAAATAGATTGAACATAGGCCAATGTTGCTTTAACTGTTTCATATAAAGTTTGATACTCAAACCATCAAGCCATCTGCAGGGTTAAACTCACTGTGGTTTTGAGTTGTAAGTGTCATCCATGTATATTATGTTTACATTTTATGTACATCTTTCACCTCTCTTGAAGTTCCTCTGATATGGCTTGATGCCCTTTTTGCTTTGTCTTCCTTGTAGGAATGGAGAGCACTTTTGTGGTGGTTCCCTAGTCCAGGAAAATTGGGTCATCAGCACTCGACAGTGTTTCTCATCTTGGTAAAGTTGCTGTATATTACAAAGGCTTAGGATTGTTATTTTCATTGTGCTGCTTTGCTGGTGGAGCTCAAGAGGTCCCTGAGAATACAAAATGATATCCTTACTGTGTAGAGCAATTTTCTTTTTGAATGATGTATAATTAAATCAATTGACCTTCATATGCCTTTGAATATTAAAAGCTTAGTACCCTAGGAGACTCTGGGTGTAGGCTAGAGAGAAAAAATGGCAGGAACTAGATATGGGCAAGAGACGCACACATGCATTACAACCAGGGAGATCTAAAGGTATGCGAGAACATTTTGTGCGGCCTGATCATAAATTTTATACAGAGTACCACATCACAATCACACAAGCACCTGTTTCTAACTAAAAAAAATATCCTTCAGCCTGGGAAAGGATATTGCCATTATCCATTTGTATATCCGTGTTATTAGCCTCATTGCTAATAAAGAGGACTCGTGACCTTCAAAATCTATAAATAAATTATGCACCACAAGCTAAGGGTCATGAAAAAGGATGGAGAAATGGGAATAATGTCTCTCTCTCTCTCTCTCTCCCCTGTTTTGATAGCCTTAGGCATCAGCACCAAGAATTACAAGGACAGTGGGACATATGCACCACAGACAGGAGGCATCAGAGGCAGGAACAGAAGTGGGCTACTGTGTGACTGCCATCACAAACAGGCATCAAAGGCAGGAGCAACATTAGTTAGAACTCCCATAGAGAGCACCACAAGAGCCAGATGCATTACTATACATCAGGTGCATGGAAAGCACAAAGGTAATGTGGGGCAGTAGTAAATAGGCAACAGCACATGGGCATTATAAGCAGGGGAACAACCATACTTGGAAATCAAGCAGAAAAAGTAGCAAGCAGCAGTTAACGCAGGGACTGCAAATGGTGGGGTAGTGCCAATGTTTTTCACCACGGAGGAAGCACTAGCTAGTTGTAAGTTTGCACGTTATAGACTCCCATCGGCAAGGACAGGAACAGCATACAGATTTCAGCTGCATGACAGGCCGCCAGGGTGCTCTGGACACTATAATTGCACAATCAGGTGTTTGTGAGGTATTCTATTTCTATTTATTTCTATTTAAAAGATTTGTAAAGCGCGACAGCTGCCCCAGCCAAGAGGCGTCCCGGCGCTAACAGCAAATAAAAGACCACAACGCAGGGGGGGGGACCCGAGTGACCTACACAGTTGGAAAGAGAAAAGTTGATAGCTTTCCTGAATTCGAGGAAGTTACTGAGGCCTCGAATATGGAGGGGCAGCGAGTTCCAGAGAATAGCCGCTCTGTACCGGAAGGAGCGCCCTCCGGCCCGAGTCCTCCTAACCCGAGGGACCACTAGCAAATGAAGGCCCATGGAGCGAAGCTGACGGGAAGGGACGTAAAAAGAGAGCAGATCAGTCAGAATTTTAGGGGAGGCGAACTTCAAGATTTTAAAGGCTATACAAAGAGCCTTAAACTCAATCCGTTGAGCCACAGGCAGCCAGTGAAGGCGGCGGATTGTGTTGGTCACCGAACAGACTCTGCGCAGACCCAGAAGAGATCTTGCTGTGGCGTTCTGTACTCTCTGTAGCCTGAGTACTTCCGCCTTGTTAGCCCCCAGATACAGAGAGTTCGCGTAATCAAGCCTAGATGTAATCAAGGCCTGAATGATGATCTGTCTGGTCGGGGCATCAAAGAAACCCAGAATTAGGTTTGAGTCCGCGCAGCAAACCGAAACAAGTACCCGCCACCTTCTTCGTTTGGGTCTGGAAACTGAGAGAGGCATCCATCCAAACTCCCAGGTTCTTTACAACCTGTTTAGGAGGGGGGGGGGGTGCCTAGATTCGTGGGCCACCAATACTCATTCCATAGCCCATGATCCCTGCCCACCAGCAACACCTCCGACTTGCTGGCATTCAGCTGGAGGCAGTTAGCTGTCATCCACCCGGCAACTGCAGCAAGATCGCCTTGAAACTTAGAGGCGTCGTGCTTAGAGTTGCTCGAGAGGGCTACCACCAGCTGAGTCGTCGGCGTAGGAGACCACAGTCAGTCCTCTGCTCTTGGCTATTATAGCCAGAAGTTGTACATACAAATTAAAGAGCAGGGGGCTTAAAGAAGAGCACTGTGGCACCCCGTGCTTGAAGGGGAAGGTGGGCGAAGAGAAAGGGGGAGCAATCACCTGAAAAGTCCTGTCAGAAAGAAATGACGCAAGCCACTTCAAAGCAAGGCCACCGATGCCAGCCTCTTCCAGACGGCGCAACAGGATTGCATGGGACACAGTGTCGAATGCGGCACTGAGATCCAAAAGGATCAGTGCCGATGTCTGTCCTGCGTCCATCGCTGTCCAGAGATGTTCTGTCACCGCCAGGAGCGCCGACTCAGTGCTATGGCCAGGGCGAAAGCCATTTTGCGAAGGTTCAAGAGTATTGTTGGAGGTCAAGTGGTCTGAGACAATGGAGTTGATATATGCCTCCGTGATCTTGGCAGGCCAAGGAAGCAATGAGATTGGCCTGAAGTTTTCTGTTTTTTTTAAGTCCAATGAGGGTTTTTTAAGCAATGGTATCACCCTAGCCTGTTTCCATGCTGTAGGCACAACAGCTAAGCTGAGCGATTTGTTGATCACTTGACCTAGGAGAGGAGAAATAGTTGGTAAAATTTTCCTGAAATGGTCAGGTTTCAGTGGGTCGGCCGGTGAGCCTGACTTAATTTTGGCGCAAAGGGCAAGTAGACGATCCTGCTGAATCTGAGGAAAAACCTCTAAGGTGCTGATCGTGCCATTATTGGATATCTCAGGATAGCCGATTTGGGCCGCGGGAAAACATTTATAGATGTCTTCTACCTTTTTAAAAAAGAACAAGGCAAGCTCCTCGCATTGCCTGTCCGAGGTAATAAGTGGGCCAGCGGCCCCCTTCTGATTTTTGAGACCTGAAACAATTGAAAAGATACGCTTTGCGGGATTGGTGCTGTTACTGATTTCTTTAGCGTAAAATGCAGTGCGCTCAGTATGGATAGCCTTATGATAAATCTTTACAGCATCCCGATAGAGATCTTTAGATAACGGGTCAAAGTCCCTTCTCCAAAGGTATCAGGCGCTCATATATTTATCCCATATAGGTGTACAAGAACAGGGTTTAGCCCGCAGTGCATTTAAAGATGGGAAGATACACCCTACTCCCCTTGGTAGAATCCTAAGATTGAATAACAATGCCTGACTTCATGAAGCACATGCAATTTAAATCAATCAACACATTCTGGACAAGTAGTACAATAAATGTTAGAAATGGGATTTCTGGTTGGCTAAGGCTTGCGCCAAAGCCAAGCAGAAACCACCACTCTAGTCAGGGCAAGGAAGTTACACGCCGAAGATAACCCCTGCTCACCCCCTTGGTAGCACGGCACGAGCAGTCAGGCTTATCCCGGAGGCAATGTGTAAAGCGTTTGCGCAACACACACACAGCACAACACCCAAGGCACACTACAAAAGGAACTCCACACAAGGTTATATATAAAAATAGCCTTTGTATTATCATAAAACACATTAGAATAGTACTCACATACAATACACTGTGCCAACTGGCACGGGACAATATTTACAGGGGATTATGTACACATGACAGGGCCACGTGGACCACTGTCAGAACCATCACTTAGTAAAAGGTAATAGATGTAGAACACATAATAAATGTAGGACATATCAGAAATGTACAACCAGTAATCACTGGCAACCACTGTACTTGGCATCAGCCTGTAACATAAACCATATTATGCACAGCATCACATTAGGCGCACAACCTTATGCGCCAACCTCACCAGCATAAACACATTATGCAATTATCTCTCCAGTCTAAACGCATTAGACAATAACATCCTATGTATAAATCACATTAGGAAATAATCTCAGGGGAAAATAACTCACAACCTAAACGCATGAGGAAGTAATAACCTCACAAGCATAAAAACCACATTTTAGAGGTAACCGAAACAGGGTGCGTAAAACATGCTACACGCATTACATTTCCTAGCACCACATACTCACAGTAGCACATAACCTCATAGTAGAAAGAACCATAGCAGAGGTATAAATCACATTAGCCTATAAATCCTAGGAAAGAAGCTCACTAACACACAAATCACATTAGGGCCTGGCGCCCTATAAACCTAGCAGTCCCCTTGGCCAACTGGCCATCTCACAAGGGGCTCAAATGCCCTATGTCCAAAAGTCAGGGCGCGCTGCAAGGGCAGCGAGAGTCAAGGGTGCGCAATCTGCGCAAACCTAAACGTAGCAGCTGGCACTAAGTGCTGCGCAGCTGTGAAGGAAAAGTACGGGGGCAGAGGAGTGCATCTCACTCCTGAATTCAAAATATGTCCCCTAAAAGAAAGACCTAAACGGTGCAGCTGCCCACTACTTGCTGGGCAGCTGTAAACATTCAAATGAGGCATGGGCTCTCAATGGCCCTTTAAACAAGGGTGCCCCCTTCGTTGGAGCCACATGGGGCTCTGAACACTAATAGCCAAACGTTGGAGCCACACAGGGCTCAGTAAACAGATCGTGCCCCCAAACACTGTGACAGCTGCCCTCTAGCAAGCGGGGCAGCTGTAATTCAAAATAGGGGCCCGGCATACGGTGCCCTCTGGCCCCCGCGGGGCTCCTCATTAAACTGGGCCACACTAGTGGGGGCGCGGGCTCGTGAGCCCGCCTCTGGGGCTCTAAGAAAAGAATTGCCCCCATCGTAGCAGCTGCCCCCTAGCGAGCGGGGCAGCTGTAGCACATCGCCAAAACTGGGGGCACGGGCACTATTGGCCCTCGGGGCTTCTAAAACAAACATGCCCCCTCGTGGGAGCGGCCCACTGTCAGGCGGGGCCGCTCAGCAAATGGGCCTCGATACGGGGCCTTGAACCGGCACTAACATCACAGAGCCATTACTCACCGGCTCTCGTGGCAGGACCTCTCTGCTCCGGTCTCCGCTCTTCGCTCCTCCGGTCGCCGGTGAACTCCGTGGGCCTGCCTCCCCTTCTGGCAGGAGGGGGCAGGCTTGGACAGTAGCGGAGGGAGCCCGCGAGGCTCCGTAGCCTCTTGCTCCTTCTTGGGCTCCTGACCTCGCCTCACTTCACCCGGGCCCCCTCCTGGGACCCGGGACCTTTTCATCGGTGCGCGTGGAGGCGGGGTAGGCTCCCGTCCTCCTCTTCTCCTGCACTTCACCCGGGCCTCCCTCCTGGGGCCCGGGACTTTGATGTCGAGCCCGCGAGGCTCTGCACTTCCGGCTTCTGGCCCGCCCACAACCAGGCCACGGTGCCTGTCTTCCGGGTCGCGCTCAGCCGCGGCCCGGCAGTTTCTTTCGGCGGCTTCTGCTTCTCTGCCGCGATGCGGGGTGGGCACCCGCCGAATTAATAGAGCATAAAGCGGGGTGGGCACCCGCTCAAAAGGCACAAACTGCGGGGGAATCCCTACGCTGGGATTCCCTCTGGAAAGCATTGCAGCTCAGCGCTGCGGAGCCCTCGTGCTCCTTTGCTGGGGGGGGATAATTAAAAATAAAGCGCTCGCAATGCGCTAGAAGCAAACTCCTGCAGCAACAAAAGCATCAGTCTTTAGATGAAGGGGCAAGGCAGGGCCCAGGGAGGCAAGCCCTCCAGGGAGGCAAGCCCTCCTGGCAGCCCCCCCTGGGCCCCCACAGCAGCACGCCCCGCAGGAACAGAACAGGAACACTGAACATTTTCATGGGGTCACAGCCCCTTCTTTTATACCCCAAAATCCCTTTGTGACACAGCACAGGGCTGGGGAAAAACCAGACGCAACTGGTTTGGGGGAGCTTTGGAGCACTTTGTTTTGCTCAGCTCCTCTCTCCTTTCACAGGACAGGCTAGGGACATCAGACGCACCACAGGAGGTGGAGCCAGCATTGTAGAGGGAAGGCACAGCCCTATTCAGGTCCCAGGTGCAACTCCTCCCACCCATCTACATGGAGATCTCTCCATTCAGCCCTGCGCTGACTCACCCTGCCCCTCCTGGAGCCACACACACCTCCCAGCCCCTGTCACTCACAAGCCAGACATGCAATTCACATCAGGCAGGCAGACACAGATCACACAGAAATGCCAACTTCTAGAAGTGGCATTTCCCTACCAGTCACCATAAATCTGTGCACACCATTGCGCAGCATTTATTCTCACGAATTCAGACATACTAGACTTGACCATGCTGCACCTCTCATAACAGGAATTACCACTGACACACTCATCCTCAATGCATTCCTATGGGAGGGCAGACCAATCTCACCACACGCACCCAGCGCGCACGCACTTTACACTGGACCACAGTGCTAAAGTGCCCAGAGGCCTAAAATCACCAACACTACACAGGGAAAAGGCTAAGGGACAGGCAAAAAGTTCAGGGGTGAACCTGCCAAAAAGGGCCAGGTCCAACAATAAACATGAGAGATTTCTTGTCTTGTCTTCTATTGTCATTGTGTATTTCTTTCGATAGACCTTCCTTTAGCCAACACGTGTTTCGTCGTCTTTGGGAGGTATCCCCACGACTTTGTGAGGGATAATGTCACTGATATGATTCAGCAGTCAGACCTCCTGCTTGGTATGAGTAAACCAACGCAGGAGGCCAACAGTACTTGATGCCTCTTACTATTGTCCTGAATCGACATGCGATGATACCACAGAATAAATAAATGTGGTGTCCGGTGCAAAATGGTATTTGCTGTAATGGTGCAGAATCCAAGGGAACTGCACTAGTCAGTCTGCGAAATGGCAGCAATATATACTGCCAAGGCTGTGTTCTACAGACGCTTGGGAAGTTGTCCCCAATGGTGCAGACTCCAAAGGAACAGCTGTCTTGCGCCGAAGACGGAGCAATCATCCGTAGTGGGACGACATTCCGACCGTTTGTACAACACACCATTGGCAGTATATAGAGCTGCCATTACTGCACATCGACTGGTGCTGTTCCTTTGGATTCTGCATCATTGGGGACAACTTCCCAAGCGTCTGTAGAACACACCCTTAGAGCAAATACCATTTTATATAAAAGAAGAAGAGATGGTATTGTTAGTGTGTGGTCTCAGAGAAAACATATTGTCCACATAGATTGTTCACAGCAGAAACAGGATATTGCCTGTCACTCAAGATGCCTTCTCAGAAAGGCAGTGTTTGAATTTGTTTTTAGTATGGCCAGAGGTATCTTCTTAACGGATGACTATCTGTGTGTCATCTGCATAAGAAATAAATGTGAATCTAAACAGTCTGATCAGGGGGGTCTGATTTCTGGTAACCGTTTAGTATAAAAGAAGAGGTGGTTTTCTTAATGTGCAGCCCTGGGTATGGCTTATTGCCGTCTGACATCTAGATTCTTCACTGTAGAAACAGGACCAGCAGAGGGAGTCAACTGCCAAAGCCACCAGTTAACCACCACTTATTGGCTCATATATCTTAAGGACCTCCCAGGAATAGGATTTCTGTCTTCTGTATGTCGAATTGCCTGCCATCCAAAATACCTCTACAGAAAGGCAGAGCTTGAATTTATTTTAGTATGGCACAAGGTATTGTCAAGACGGATGACCATCTTTGTGTCATCTGCCTAAGTCCTCAATGTGAATCCAAACCATCTAATCAGGCGTGCCAAAGGAGCTGCACAGGTACAAACAAGCTGGAGCTCAGGAAAGATCCTTGAGTCAAACCCCGTTTTACTCTTTTGGATTCTAAAAACGATGGCATTCTGCTGCTTGGCTCATATCTTTTAATTAGGAAATGAGCCAGACCAAAGCTTTATCTTGGATCACAATTTCGTGCAGGCGAACATAAAGGTTGTCACATAAGATGGTATCGAAGGTGGCAGAAAGGTTAATAAAATTTGACCCATCCTCTCCCAACGCCCATTTGAAGCTCATACAGTAAGAAAGTTAGAGCTGTGTCTGTACTGTTATGAGACCCGAACCACGATTATGCTAAATCCAGGACTGCTTTTTAGTTTAGGAGGGTAGAGATCTGTACATTGACATGAATTTCAAACATTTTTATCGAAACCAAGAGCAGAGAGATCAGGCAATAGTTTCCCAAATTATTGGGGTTTTTAGCCATCTTTTTAATAGTGATTTAATAATAGCTTGCTTGCATTTGATGGGTGCACAAGCTGAATTTGACTTAGGCAGTCTAACTCCCGATGGCAAACTTGTTCTGGGCATATTTTAAGAGGGGATTCATATTTCAGTGAGAGGATTGACGATTTAGTAAAATCTGGTGTGAGTTCCTTTGCATTGGGTGACCAAGGGTGCAGTGTGGTCTTCTAAGTGGATTTGGGGAGCAAATCTAAATATGCTTCAAGATAATTCTATACTGAAAAAGAATGGTAGGTCTTTGGGACTTTTTTTTTTAACATGGAAAACAGTGAGCGAGTGAATCGGAAACAATGGAGATTGAATGAGTTAAATAGAATTACAATCTGAACTTGGGTAATAAACCCACAATCTTGTACAATTCTTTTAAAGTGTTGGGGCAGAGAAGATTCTGTCCTGCAAATAAGCTGTGCACGCTCCCTAAATTAATATTTTCTTGGTAGAGCAGTGGGGTATGTATGATCTTATCCATCTCACACCCTTTCTTCTAGCCCCGTTCTAATTTTTAGCAGGGAAGTTTTGCTTGTTCCAGCTCAGTGACATATAGTAGTGCCGTAGGTCTAGATTGGTGAATGATGATTTATTTGATTGGTGCAATATCTAACGTGCTGGAGAGCCAGGGCTCAAATTCATCTAAATTCATATGGTGAACATACTGATTGTTCTCGAAAGTCAACACCTGTTTAAGATTTCTATCAATTATTTTTCACCAAAAGATCTCTGAATAAGATTCCCATTTTTCACCAGATGATCTCTAAATAAGATTCCCTTGCCTTCGCCTCCTGCATGACCCAATCAAAAAACCTGCATAGTGAATTGTCAACAGCCAAGGCTTTGACTCCAAACACTCTTCATTGGTCATTGAAAAAAAGCTCAAATCTAATGTATGCCCCCTTCATGTGTGGCGGATTTCATACATTGGGTGGGACCCAGGCTGGTGTGGCCCTTAATAAGATTAATTGAATCAGTGTGTTCTAGACCATCTGCACAAATATAAAAGTAATCTAGCACAAACAGGTTTGCTGCTGAAAAAAGGAAGGAGGAAAGGAATTCTGAAATCTTAGAACTGAAGTTACCAGGTGAGCTATAGAGAAGTAGCTGTTTTGGTGTTAGGAGAGCAAATGGGCTTGAAACGGATCTGTTCAGCAGAGCGAAAAAAACAAATCTTGTGATAATAGTGAGATGATAAATGATTCTTTAAAAAACCTCTGTAAACACCCCTCTCCAATCAAATCGGTTAACACACAAAACGTTATACCCTTCTAGAAAAGCCACAGCCAAGTTTGGATCAGAGACGTACACGTTTCTGTCAGAAACATATTTCGATGGTAGTGGCTTGTACTAAAATAAGATTAAAGAGAGAAAAATAATTTTTTGTTGTCGACTTAAGTCACACCAAAATAGAAGGATTTTCAAAAATCGGCTTCCACATACATCTCTGCAACGGGAGCAACAAAAACCCAAACAGTATTTACAAAAATCACACACACAAAAACTTCACTTGTTCTTCCTAATATGATAGCCAACCCTGAGAACCTTGCAAAGGTAATGCACTTGGCAGCAGCAGTTGAGAGGTACATCATAGATTGTTAAAAATAAAAGAACAGATTAAAAAATAAAATGTAAAGCATCTATTTCATATTAACAGAATAGAAACACCTGGATAATAATACCACTTACTGGGATGGAGGCTCCATTATGTTTAATGATTATCCTATGAACTGTTGAATTTTTGTAATGTCCTCATTTCCTAAAGAATAGGGGGCAAGTTAAATAGCTGGAGCCTTCTGATAGACACCTACCCTGTTTGCTAATTAGAGATTGTGTTTGGTTAATTCTATAAAATACCTTCCAAACTCAAAAACATATATAGTAGTTTGTGGTGGTTTAGTCAAGGCATTTCACATGTATGATATTTTATTTTTTACTCTGCTTCTTTTGCTTTTAACAGATGAGTGCACCCATGGTGTAGGCCATGAGAGTCTGATGTGTTATCTTGTTTTTCTTAGCGAAGCAGACCTGTCAGGCTACGAGGTATGGCTGGGAACGCTGTTCAAGAACCCTGGAAAAGATGACCCAGACAGGCAAGCTATCGGCATTTCAACAATTTTGTGCGGGCCCACCGAGTCGCATCTGGTCATGTTAAAACTAGAAACGTAAGTTAGATCCTTGTACCATTACTATGCCCTGATACCATTTTCTTGTTAACATCACTTAATACTTTCAAGACCCTGGTTTACAGTTTCATTCTAAAGTGGTTAGTGCTGTACAATGTATTCTTCTTACCACTTAGACTGGGAAAGAATTTTATTATGAATATAAAGAGAATGATGAAGAAGCTGACAACCAACAAAGCTTTGGTTTAGTCCTTGAAGGACAGGAGAATCTAGGAACTCTTCTAACAGCAATACTAGAACAATGATGTGTCAACATGATGGTAACCGAAACTTGTGTTTCTTCTTGTTGAGGGTATAAATAGGGAATCTGGCGGCTGGGGCAAGAGCTGATTACTGTGTTGATTAAATGAATAGCTTTTGTTTCAGGTTTGCCTTCTGCAGCTATGCACCAGATTCACGTCACTCACCATTTGTGGCCTAACAAGTTATGATCACGTCAAGGCATGATCACATCTGAGGGAATAATATAACTACACTGCCTGCCAAAATTACAAACTTACTCTGAATATTTAATGTGAACTGCCCAACACTATTGTTGATGTACTAAACCGAACCCATTTGCTCAACTCTTGTTTTTGCTTGTCTGTGATCCTGCAGAATGGTAATAAAACGTTCTGCTGTGAGACAAGGATAACGCATGATGTGATATGGTATATTTAAGAGTAAAGCATAGGAGATGTAACTCACACCTGTAATTAGAAGTGAGGGTCCCATGTGCTGAAATGGACTGGCAACAGAGAAAGCTTAACAGTACTTTTCGTCAAGTTAAAATACAAAGAATATTTTTTTTTCCTTTTTTTACCCAATGGTCTAATCTAATGCTTAGAGACCCTCAGTTGTAGGCGTGCTATATAAATCTGAAATACAAATAGTGATTCCTTCCTCTTTTTACCCAGCATCTTCTTGTAGCATCAAGGGACCTTCTTTTGTAAAGATGCTCTATAAACCTCCCTTAGACAATGCAAAGTTACTTTCTGCACATTTCATTAAATCTATTTTACTATAATCTCTGGTGGCATGGTGAACCATATTATCCGCTATAAAACTTTGAGTTCTAATTGAAACTTTAAACAGTGATCCCACAGACGAGCTGTGCCAAAATATTGTGTATATTTCCCTCATTCAAAAATGCATCTGTTTATCGGTCTGTTTGAGGTTGTTCTATACCCTGTCAGACTGAGGCAGCAGTGTTTACCCTCAGTAACGCAGAGGAGATTGAACCTATTCTGCTGCTCTGTGGTATTGCTTGAGACAGCAGGGCTGTGCATTCTACCACGCCCTTTTGGAATGAATCCCCCGTGGAGACACTTTAGTACACACAGATACATATATCATTATGCCTCAATGGCCATTTAGCAGCCTAGATGAATGACAGATGCTTTGATGCACTGCAGATTGCTGCCATGCACTCACACCAAACATTTAGGAAGAGTAAACCTCTAGTAACAGTGACAAACATTTTGATGTAATTGTTTTAGTATCCCGTGTAACAGTTTATTTGATTGATTTTAGTAAAACTTAACAGTGGTTCTGGGAGCCAAGGACGTGGCAGATTTTCCTATAAAATGTGAACCGTAGGTCACCCTTCTGAAACATACTTAGAGAAACAACACGGCTTGCATCTGAGTCTCAAAGCCTTTTTCGGCTGCAAACCTCCATTTATGGATGAAAATGACATCATTTATGCTTGTCAGGAATTCACCCAAGGGTTCCTTACAGGCATACATGGTTTTACTACTGCAGACTTCTCACCAAACGTGTGAATAAATCTGCAGTAGTATAAACCATGCAAACAGGGTAGTGGTTAGGACAAGGTGTGGCTTGTCTTGTAAGTTTGTGAACACCAACAAACTTGTGAGTGTGTTGGCCCTAACAAACTCAAATATGACCTCTTCCTACCATAGAAATGGCCAGATTTTTACTCCACCGAAGAGATGGAATAACTCCTCATCCAGGGTTGGAAGAGAACGCATCACCTCCAGACTGTGAGCGGGGATGGGAATGGGTTTCTCCACAGAGAAAATGTAATTCCCCATAGAGGAAATAAAAAGAATGCATTTGCACTAAAAGCTGAATTTTCTCAGTATATAATTGTACACTATGTCCAACACCGCAGACACTGCGGGGGCCGGGAGTATGGGCAACATGTGACATTACATTGCCACTAATATGCCCTGGGGTATGGCAGTGCTTTCCAGGTGCCCTACTGGGAATGCCTGTCAATTCAGAAATTTAGACATCTGCTGCACCTTTTCGTAGATTATTACTACTGATGCAGATTTAGTACTTTTCTTTGTGACTTGGGACTGTTGCAGTGTAGAAACAAGTAAGGGTGCATCGAGTTAGCACCAATTGTACTGGCATTGAAGCAAGTACTCTGCAGGACTTTTGTATTTGTAATATAGCAGTGTTGCAAATACAGGTATTAAAGATCTTTACTAGGAGTGTTAGTGTTGATGCTATGCAAAAGGAGGCTTTGCTTCTACAAAGTATCTATCTTAAAATGATCTTTTCTATCTACTTATCTACTTCAAGCACATAGCTTTCTTCGAACACTTTGCCGTAATATCTCCCACTCCAGAGAACACAGTTTCTAAAGACCAATTGCAAAGAACCATTTGTTACATGACAAGTGCAAGGGCAATGCCATGTCTTCACTGAATTTATAGATTATATGGTCTATATGGCTAATAATAATTTGCGTGTCTCAAGGAAGATCCAGCTCAAGGTAGACAGTACTGGCCAAGCAGAAGAAAAATGAGCCTCACTGGGTGAAAGTCTTTTATCTGAGTTCCCCTTAAAGGTAGCACAAGAAGTATTTAGTGCTTGCTAAGTGTAACCGGCTAAAGATTGAAGTGACAGGACTGCCGGGTAGCTTCAAGGGCGAAGCATTGCACAACAATGTAGTAACAGTTGTGAAGCAAATTATAAAGCAGGTTCGTGTTACACCACTGATCACACTATGGCAGTGGGAGCAGATGCTGTTGGCTCCACAGAGATTTCCCTGGCATGCGCACAAGACTCCAGGCTCTAAGCATGCTCATCTCTGAGAAAAGCAATTGAAGGAGATGGAACAAGGGGGAGCAGGAGTTGGAGCGCCCAATGCTATCTTTGAAAGCAGAGTCTCACTTCTCACAAAGGTTCCCAACCTCATTCCCCAACCCTACAGGACTACTGACAGGATGGAAGGATAGATATCCAGAGCCAACTGTGATGATCTCAATACCTTGTATTTTGGTTAGAACTCTGGTGACATCTGCTCCCACCCACGGTTACTTTCGCTAATAGATATTCTCATTCTCATGCTCATCAAACTGATATGAGGACACTTAAGCTTTATGCATCACCACCTGGGATTAGTTCTCACTTAAAGAATAACCCAGAAAAGTTTCTTTGTGCAAAAGTAACTTTGTTCACTGAACCCATCCTCCCTATGTGCTATCTTGTCTTGATATTTCCAAACTTATTGAATACCTGAATGTGCAGCACATTAGATTACTAAAGACTACAATATAGATTCCAATTACATTAAAAAGAAAAGAGCCTTTGCAAATGTAGACAATAAATTATTAACTGTTCAATGGTTGTGATCAGCATTATTGGCATTATGGTAACTTGAATATAGCTATGTAAATGCTGTAGTGAATGAACATGTTTAATATATTGGCCCATCTCTTCTGCACCCTATGGTTTTTGTCCCGAAATTTTAAAATGTTTTATACAAGGCATTTTTTTAACTTGCAGAAATCAAGCCTGGTCAGTTGTGTTCAAATATAGAGAAATGAGTGTTAATTTAAATTGAAAGGTGTTAAATTAACTTGTTTCTCTTGACAGCCCTGCAGTCCTAAACAGCCGAGTAGCCATCATCTGCCTTCCTCCAGCACGGTACATTGTACCTCAAGATACTGAATGCGAGATTGCAGGATGGGGGGAAACTAAAGGTATGCAAACTCCCAGGGAACTTTTGTTTGGCTGATATTGTGAGTCTTCTCAAACATGGGTTTTATTGCACACTTCAGTTATACGTGGAACTTCGAAACTACAAATGCCACATGATGATATTGCTCAAATTTCTTCAATAAATTACCATTGCGGTTTCAAATGCCACTTAGCTCCATTAGGTCAATACACCATGTATGCAGCCCTTAGATTTTATTTGACAAACTGAGGTGTTCTGAGAGCTGTAGGCTTGAGTTGCCTCCATTGATCCTATTGAACTGATAGACCTGAAAACAAAGATTTGCAACAGAAAAATCGACAACTGAGAATTTTATCTATTGACTGGGTGTTGTAGCTTCAAATCACAGTGGCCATTTTGCCTTCAACCGAATCTTCCTCCCCTCCCTCCCAAATCAATTGAGTCAAGGTTTTGAGATTCAACGTTATGATGAAGGCATCTAAAATGCCAGTAGGCCACTTGTGCCGTAGAGCACTCAAGAAGGCATGTTTAACATGTGACTCTGGGGCAAATGAGTTTGGTACTAAAGCCCAGTTTAACAGTGCTTTGGTCGCCATGTCACCAATCATCGATTCATCAAAAGCTTTGTTGATAGATAGCCTTGTTTGAAAGGACCGTATTTTAATGAAACTGATGTTTGAACTACCACTGTACACTCAAGGGTATGACCGAGGTTTTTGATACAATCACTTCGTAGCACTAGAAGTGTGTTTTTGACACTTGCATGAAAAGATCTTTGTGCTGGATTTTTTCATTCTTACTCACTTCACCAGTTTCAAAATAAACTCTCACAGAGATGTTTTGATAAAAACAAAACATTCAGTTCATTGAACTCCGGCTAAAAAATAATTCTGTTGCAAATGTACTTTTAATTTTGAATGTTCCCATGGTTTTCAATTTTACATACCCAGAGTAAGAGATTTGTTTTAAAAACCTGATCGTAAGTTTAAAAGTAAGCCTAATGAGGGATTTCTGGTTTAGAAATGAGACTTCCAATTTGCAACAGTAAAATATCCAATAGGCTTCCTTGGGATGACCAAAGGTCAAATGGCTGAGCTTCTGTTAACACATCCTCTTCTTTGTTTTGTATGCTCTGCTATTTGTTTAATATATTTTAAGCCTAAATTGCCTATGTGGCGTGGACGACTTGGCAGTTGAATTGCGGGGACTGAACTTCCTGCCTACATTTGCAGAAGACTAGAATGCAGTGGCAATAATGTAGGTGGCTGTGGCCTTTTTAGGTCTCGCCTACGCAGCGCGCATGCGCTGCATAGGAAAGAGACCTCTTGAAATCGATTCCGCTTTTGGCTTTAAAACGTGCACGCGTTGCATTGCTTTTAATGGCAACGCGTGCACGTTTAGCGATTCCTTGCGGCGCGAGCTTTGGCACCATCTGTTTCTAATTAACTTGGAAACAAATGGTGCCCCTGCTCGCGCACGCAAGGGAAACGCTGTGTGGCTTTTTTTTTTTTTTATTGTGCGCGCTGTTCCCATCTGAACTGCTTGCTTTTCACGCGCGCGCTTGTTTACATTGAGCGGCGCTTTAAAGCGCGATGCAAAAATAAACACTCTGCTGTTTGCGTCTCTGCCGCGCTTGTTTTAAATTCTAGCTCTGTTTTGTCATCGCCGCTTCTGCTGGAGGAGATATAACTAGTAGACCCCAGACTTTCAGTATCCTGTTTCCTCTAATCTGACATTCCTTACAAACTAAATGTATAAATAATATATATATCCCGCCAAAACATATATCAGTGTTTTCCTGCATTCTGAAGAACAATAGATTTGAGTGAAACGGTTTAGACGCTTTAAGACGCGCTGATGGTATTTGAACATGTCCTGCAACACGTTTCCCTCTTCGGCTGCGATGTCATGCACGCCATGTACTCTGTGACAGTAGTGAGTGCACACGTGGCTTGTGGATGTCTGATGTATGATGATTGATGTCTGATGCTTGTGGATGTCTGATGCCTGATGCTTGTGGATGTCTGATGCTTGTGGATGTCTGATGCTTGTGGATGTCTGATGCCTGATGCTTGTGGATGTCTGATGCCTGATGCTTGTGGATGTCTGATGTTTGATGCTTGTGGATGTCTGATGCCTGATGCTTGTGGATGCCTGATGTCTGATGCTTGTGGATGCCTGATGCTTGTCGATGCCTGATGCTTGTGGATGCCTGATGCCTGATGTCTGATGCTTGTGGATGCCTGATGTCTGCTGATTGTGGATGTCTGATGCCTGATGATTGTGGATGTCTGATGCCTGATGTCTGATATCTGATGCCTGATGCCTGATGCTTGTGGATGTCTGATGTCTGATGCTTGTGGATGTCTGATGCCTGATGTCTGATGCCTGATGTCTGATGCTTGTGGATGCCTGATGCCTGATGCTTGTGGATGTCTGATGTCTGATGCTTGTGGATGTCTGATGATTGTGGATGCCTGATGTCTGATGCTTGTGGATGCCTGATGCTTGTGGATGTCTGATGCCTGATGCTTGTGGATGTCTGATGGATGCCTGATGTCTGATGCTTGTGGATACCTGATGTCTGATGCTTGTGGATGCCTGATGTCTGATGCTTGTGGATGCCTGATGTCTGATGCTTGTGGATGCCTGATGTCTGATGCCTGATGCTTGTGGATGTCTGATGTCTGATGCTTGTGGATGTCTGATGACTGATGCTTGTGGATGTCTGATGCCTGATGCTTGTGGATGTCTGATGTCTGATGCCTGATGTCTGATGCCTGTGGATGTCTGATGCCTGATGCTTGTGGATGCCTGATGCTTGTGGATGTCTGATGCCTGTGGATGTCTGATGCCTGTGGATGTCTGATGCCTGTGGATGTCTGATGCCTGTGGATGTCTGATGCTTGTGGATGTCTGATGCCTGTGGATGTCTGATGCCTGTGGATGTCTGATGTCTGATGCCTGTGGATGTCTGATGCTTGTGGATGCCTGATGTCTGATGCTTGTGGATGTCTGATGTCTGATGCTTGTGGATGTCTGATGCCTGTGGATGTCTGATACCTGTGGATGTCTGATACCTGTGGATGTCTGATGCCTGTGGATGTCTGATGTCTGATGTCTGATGCCTGTGGATGTCTGATGTCTGATGCCTGTGGATGTCTGATGCTTGTGGATGCCTGATGTCTGATGCTTGTGGATGCCTGATTCTTGTGGATGTCTGATGCTTGTGGATGTCTGATTCTTGTGGATGTCTGATTCTTGTGGATGTCTGATGCTTGTGGATGTCTGATGCTTGTGGATGTCTGATGCTGGTGGATGTCTGATGTCAGATGGCTGATGCTGGTGGATGTCTGATGTCTGATGCCTGATGCTTGTGGATGTCTGATGCCTGATGCTTGTGGATGTCTGATGCCTGATGCTTGTGGATGTCTGATGCCTGTGGATGTCTGATGTCTGATGCCTGATGCTTGTTGATGCCTGATGCTTGTGGATGTCTGATGCCTGATGCTTGTGGATGTCTGATGTCTGATGCTTGTGGATGTCTGATGTCTGATGCCTGTGGATGTCTGATGTCTGATGCCTGATGCCTGATTATTGTTGATGCCTGATGCTTGTGGGTGTCTGATGCCTGTGGATGTCTGATGCCTGTGGATGTCTGATGCCTGATGCTTGTGGATGCCTGATGTCTGATGCTTGTGGATGCCTGATGTCTGATGCTTGTGGATGTCTGATGCTTGTGGATGTCTGATGCTTGTGGATGCCTGATGTCTGATGCTTGTGGATGTCTGATGCTTGTGGATGTCTGATGCCTGATGCTGGTGGATGTCTGATGTCTGATGCCTGATGCTTGTGGATGTCTGATGCCTGTGGATGTCTGATGCTTGTGGATGTCTGATGCCTGATGCTTGTGGATGCCTGATGCCTGTGGATGCCTGATGCCTGTGGATGCCTGATGCCTGTGGATGTCTGATGCCTGTGGATGTCTGATGCCTGTGGATGCCTGATGCCTGTGGATGCCTGATGCCTGTGGATGTCTGATGCCTGTGGATGTCTGATGCCTGTGGATGTCTGATGATTGTGGATGTCTGATGTCTGATGCCGGTGGATGTCTGATGCCGGTGGATGTCTGATGCCGGTGGATGTCTGATGCCTGTTGATGTCTGATGCCTGAGGATGTCTGATGCCTGTGGATGTCTGATGATTGTGGATGTCTGATGCCTGATGCTGGTGGATGTCTGATGCCTGATGCTTGTTGATGCCTGATGCCTGTGGATGTCTGATGATTGTGGATGTCTGATGTCTGATGCCTGTGGATGTCTGATGTCTGATGCCTGATACTTGTGGATGCCTGATGCTTGTGGATGCCTGATGCTTGTGGATGCCTGATGCTTGTGGATGCCTGATGCTTGTGGATGTCTGATGCTTGTGGATGTCTGATGCTTGTGGATGTCTGATGCTTGTGGATGTCTGATGCCTGATGTCTGATGCTTGTGGATGCCTGATGTCTGATGCCTGATGCTTGTGGATGTCTGATGCCTGATGCTTGTGGATGTCTGATGGATGCCTGATGCTTGTGGATGTCTGATGGATGCCTGATGCTTGTGGATGTCTGATGCATGATGCTTGTGGATGTCTGATATCTGATGCCTGATGCTTATGGATACAAAAGGGGATGATGGACGGAACGTTTGAGCCAATCAAACACTCACCCCCAGTCAACTGATCTGGGTTTAATCCATCATCATTCTTTAGCTCACTCCACCACCCCAGTTCAGACATGGCCATATGCAAATCAGTCTGACCCTGTTGGCAGGGTATGCCCAGACGTGGGTCCCTTGCTCACTTTGCCACTGGATTCAAGCAAGCCTGGCTGATGACGGCTGGAATGCCAGAAACCGGTCCTAGGATGCTTGTTTCCGGTCCAGGGAAGACATGGCTTGGCAGTTCGTGCTGGACTGTTCCCATGAGGCACAGGGTCAGACTGATTTGCATATGGCCATGTCTGAACTGGGGTGGTGGAGTGAGCTAAAGAATGATGATGGATTAAACCCAGATCAGTTGACTGGGGGTGAGTGTTTGATTGGCTCAAGCGTTCCGTCCATCATCCCTTTTGTATCGCTTTGTTCGCCTCTAAGTTGGCGAGGGTATGCCCAGACGTGGGTCCCTTGCTCACTTTGCCACTGGATTCAAGCAAGCCTGGCTGATGACGGCTGGAATGCCAGAAACCGGTCCTAGGATGCTTGTTTCCGGTCCAGGGAAGACATGGCTTGGCAGTTCGTGCTGGACTGTTCCCATGAGGCACAGGGTCAGACTGATTTGCATATGGCCATGTCTGAACTGGGGTGGTGGAGTGAGCTAAAGAATGATGATGGATTAAACCCAGATCAGTTGACTGGGGGTGAGTGTTTGATTGGCTCAAACATTCCGTCCATCATCCCCTTTTGTATCGCTTTGTTCGCCCTAAGTTGGCGGGGGTATGCCCAGACGTGGGTCCCTTGCTCACTTTGCCACTGGATTCAAGCAAGCCTGGCTGATGACGGCTGGAATGCCAGAAACCGGTCCTAGGATGCTTGTTTCCGGTCCAGGGAAGACATGGCTTGGCAGTTCGTGCTGGACTGTTCCCATGAGGCACAGGGTCAGACTGATTTGCATATGGCCATGTCTGAACTGGGGTGGTGGAGTGAGCTAAAGAATGATGATGGATTAAACCCAGATCAGTTGACTGGGGGTGAGTGTTTGATTGGCTCAAGCGTTCCGTCCATCATCCCCTTTTGTATCGCTTTGTTCGCCCTAAGTTGGCGGGGGTATGCCCAGACGTGGGTCCCTTGCTCACTTTGCCACTGGATTCAAGCAAGCCTGGCTGATGACAGCTGGAATGCCAGAAACCGGTCCTAGGATGCTTGTTTCCGGTCCAGGGAAGACATGGCTTGGCAGTTCGTGCTGGACTGTTCCCATGAGGCACAGGGTCAGACTGATTTGCATATGGCCATGTCTGAACTGGGGTGGTGGAGTGAGCTAAAGAATGATGATGGATTAAACCCAGATCAGTTGACTGGGGGTGAGTGTTTGATTGGCTCAAACGTTCCGTCCATCATCCCCTTTTGTGATGCTTATGGATGTCTGATATCTGATGCCTGATGCTTATGGATGTCTGATGCCTGAGGCCTGTGGATGTCTGATGCCTGTGGATGTCTGATGCCTGTGGATGTCTGATGCCTGTGGATGTCTGATGCCTGTGGATGCCTGATGCCTGTGGATGCCTGTGGATGCCTGATGCCTGTGGATGTCTGATGCCTGTGGATGTCTGATGCCTGTGGATGCCTGTGGATGTCTGATGTCTGATGCCTGATGCTTGTGGATGCCTGATGCCTGATGCTTGTGGATGCCTGATGCTTGTGGATGTCTGATGCCTGATGCTTGTGGATGTCTGATGCTTGTGGATGCCTGATGCTTGTGGATGTCTGATGCCAATGCTTGTGGATGTCTGATGTATGCCTGATGCTTGTGGATGTCTGATGCCTGATGCTTGTGGATGTCTGATGCCTGATGCTTGTGGATGTCTGATGCCTGATGCTTGTGGATGTCTGATGCCTGATGCTTGTGGATGTCTGATGCATGATGCTTGTGGATGTCTGATGCTTGTGGATGTCCGATGCCTGATGTCTGATGCTTGTGGATGCCTGATGTCTGATGCCAATGCTTGTGGATGTCTGATGTATGCCTGATGCTTGTGGATGTCTGATGCCTGATGCTTGTGGATGTCTGATGCCTGATGCTTGTGGATGTCTGATGCCTGATGCTTGTGGATGTCCGATGCCTGATGTCTGATGCTTGTGGATGCCTGATGTCTGATGCCTGATGCTTGTGGATGTCTGATGCTTGTGGATGTCTGATGCTTGTGGATGCCTGATGTCTGATGCTTGTGGATGTCTGATGCCTGATGCTGGTGGATGTCTGATGCCAATGCTTGTGGATGTCTGATGTATGCCTGATGCTTGTGGATGTCTGATGCCTGATGCTTGTGGATGTCTGATGCCTGATGCTTGTGGATGTCTGATGCTTGTGGATGTCTGATTCTTGTGGATGTCTTATGTCAGATGGCTGATGCTGGTGGATGTCTGATGTCTGATGCTTGTGGATGTCTGATGCCTGATGCTTGTGGATGTCTGATGTCTGATGCCTGCGGATGTCTGATGCCTGATGCTTGTTGATGCCTGATGCTTGTGGATGTCTGATGCCTGATGCCTGTGGATGCCTGATGCCTGTGGATGTCTGATGCCTGATGCTTGTGGATGCCTGATGTCTGATGCTTGTGGATGCCTGGTGTCTGATGCGTGTGGATGTCTGATGTATGATGCTTGTGGATGTCTGATGTCTGATGCTTGTGGATGCCTGATGTCTGATGCTTGTGGATGCCTGATGTCTGATGCTTGTGGATGCCTGATGTCTGATGCTTGTGGATGTCTGATGCCTGATGCTGGTGGATGTCTGATGTCTGATGCCTGATGCTGGTGGATGTCTGATGCCTGATGCTGGTGGATGTCTGATGCCTGATGCTGGTGGATGTCTGATGTCTGATGCTTGTGGATGTATGATGTCTGATGTCTGATGCTTGTGGATGTATGATGTCTGATGCCTGATGCTTGTGGATGTATGATGCCTGATGCTTGTGGATGCCTGATGCTTGTGGATGTCTGATGTCTGATGTCTGATGCTTGTGGATGTCTGATGTCTGATGCCTGTGGATGTCTGATGCCTGTGGATGTCTGATGCCTGTGGATGTCTGATGCCTGTGGATGTCTGATGTCTGATGCCTGTGGATGTCTGATGCCTGTGGATGTCTGATGCCTGTGGATGTCTGATGCCTGTGGATGTCTGATGCCTGTCGATGCCTGATGCCTGTGGATGTCTGATGCCGGTGGATGTCTGATGCCGGTGGATGTCTGATGCCGGTGGATGTCTGATGCCGGTGGATGTCTGATGCCGGTGGATGTCTGATGCCGGTGGATGTCTGATGCCTGTGGATGTCTGATGCCTGATGTCTGACGCCTGTGGATGTCTGACGCCTGTGGATGTCTGACGCCTGTGGATGTCTGATGCCTGTGGATGTCTGATGCCTGTGGATGTCTGATGCCTGTGGATGTCTGATGCCTGTGGATGTCTGATGCCTGTGGATGTCTGATGCCTGAGGATATCTGATGCCTGTGGATGTCTGATGATTGTGGATGTCTGATGCCTGATGCTGGTGGATGTCTGATGCCTGATGCTGGTGGATGTCTGATGCCTGATGCTGGTGGATGTCTGATGCCTGATGCTGGTGGATGTCTGATATCTGATGCCTGATGTCTGATGCCTGATGCCGAATGCTTGTGGATGCCTGATGTCTGATGCTTGTGGATGTCTGATGCCTGATGTCTGATGCTTGTGGATGTCTGATGCCTGATGTCTGATGCTTGTGGATGTCTGATGCCTGATGCTTGTGGATGTCTGATGCCTGATGCTTGTGGATGCCTGATGCTTGTGGATGCCTGATGCTTGTGGATGCCTGATGCTTGTGGATGTCCGATGCCTGATGTCTTGCTTGTGGATGCCTGATGCTTGTGGATGCCTGATGCTTGTGGATGTCTGATGCTTGTGGATGTCTGATGCTTGTGGATGTCTGATGCTTGTGGATGTCTGATGCTTGTGGATGTCTGATGCTTGTGGATGTCTGATGCTTGTGGATGTCCGATGCCTGATGTCTGATGCTTGTGGATGCCTGATGCCTGATGTCTGATGCCTGTGGATGTCTGATGCCTGATGCTTGTGGATGTCTGATGGATGCCTGATGCTTGTGGATGTCTGATATCTGATGCCTGATGCTTATGGATGTCTGATGTCTGATGCCTGATGTCTGATGCGTGTGGATGTCTGATGCCTGTGGATGTCTGATGCCTGTGGATGTCTGATGCCTGTGGATGTCTGATGCCTGTGGATGCCTGATGCCTGTGGATGTCTGATGATTGTGGATGTCTGATGCCTGATGTCTGATGTCTGATGCCTGTGGATGTCTGATGCCTGTGGATGTCTGATGCCTGTGGATGTCTGATGCCTGTGGATGTCTGATGCCTGAGGATATCTGATGCCTGTGGATGTCTGATGATTGTGGATGTCTGATGCCTGATGCTGGTGGATGTCTGATGCCTGATGCTGGTGGATGTCTGATGCCTGATGCTGGTGGATGTCTGATATCTGATGCCTGATGTCTGATGCCTGATGCCGAATGCTTGTGGATGCCTGATGTCTGATGCTTGTGGATGTCTGATGCCTGATGTCTGATGCTTGTGGATGTCTGATACCTGATGCTTGTGGATGCCTGATGCTTGTGGATGCCTGATGCTTGTGGATGCCTGATGCTTGTGGATGTCTGATGCTTGTGGATGTCTGATGCTTGTGGATGTCTGATGCTTGTGGATGTCCGATGCCTGATGTCTTGCTTGTGGATGCCTGATGCTTGTGGATGTCTGATGCTTGTGGATGTCTGATGCTTGTGGATGTCTGATGCTTGTGGATGTCTGATGCTTGTGGATGTCCGATGCCTGATGTCTGATGCTTGTGGATGCCTGATGTCTGATGCCTGTGGATGTCTGATGCCTGATGCTTGTGGATGTCTGATGGATGCCTGATGCTTGTGGATGTCTGCTGCATGATGCTTGTGGATGTCTGATATCTGATGCCTGATGCTTATGGATGTCTGATGTCTGATGTCTGATGCCTGTGGATGTCTGATGCCTGTGGATGTCTGATGCCTGTGGATGTCTGATGCCTGTGGATGTCTGATGCCTGTGGATGCCTGATGCCTGTGGATGCCTGATGCCTGTGGATGTCTGATGCCTGTGGATATCTGATGTCTGATGCTTGTGGATGTCTGATGCCTGATGCTTGTGGATGTCTGATGCCTGATGCTTGTGGATGTCTGATGACTGATGCTTGTGGATGTCTGATGCTTGTGGATGTCTGATGCTTGTGGATGTCCGATGCCTGATGTCTGATGCTTGTGGATGCCTGATGTCTGATGCCTGATGCTTGTGGATGTCTGATGCCAATGCTTGTGGATGTCTGATGTATGCCTGATGCTTGTGGATGTCTGATGTATGCCTGATGCTTGTGGATGTCTGATGCCTGATGCTTGTGGATGTCTGATGCTTGTGGATGTCCGATGCCTGATGTCTGATGCTTGTGGATGCCTGATGTCTGATGCTTGTGGATGTCTGATGCCTGATGCTTGTGGATGTCTGATGTCTGATGGATGCCTGATGCTTGTGGATGTCTGATGTATGCCTGATGCTTGTGGATGTCTGATGTATGCCTGATGCTTGTGGATGTCTGATGTATGCCTGATGCTTGTGGATGTCTGATGCCTGATGCTTGTGGATGTCTGATGCTTGTGGATGTCCGATGCCTGATGTCTGATGCTTGTGGATGCCTGATGTCTGATGCTTGTGGATGTCTGATGCCTGATGCTTGTGGATGCCTGATGTCTGATGCTTGTGGATGCCTGATGCTTGTGGATGCCTGATGCCTGATGCCTGTGGATGCCTGATGCCTGTGGATGTCTGATGCCTGTGGATGTCTGATGCCTGATGCTTGTGGATGCCTGATGTCTGAAGCTTGTGGATGCCTGGTGTCTGATGCGTGTGGATGTCTGATGTATGATGCTTGTGGATGTCTGATGTCTGATGCTTGTGGATGTCTGATGCCTGATGCTGGTGGATGTCTGATGTCTGATGCCTGATGCTGGTGGATGTCTGATGCCTGATGCTGGTGGATGTCTGATGCTTGTGGATGTATGATGTCTGATGTCTGATGCTTGTGGATGTATGATGTCTGATGCCTGATGCTTGTGGATGTATGATGCCTGATGCTTGTGGATGCCTGATGCCTGATGCTTGTGGATGTCTGATGTCTAATGCCTGTGGATGTCTGATGTCTGATGCCTGTGGATGTCTGATGCCTGTGGATGTCTGATGCCTGTGGATGTCTGATGCCTGTGGATGTCTGATGCCTGTGGATGTCTGATGATTGTGGATGTCTGATGCCTGATGTCTGATGCCTGATGCCTGATGTCTGATGCTGGTGGATGTCTGATGCCTGTGTGATGCCTGTGGATGTCTGATGCCTGTGGATGTCTGATGCCTGTGAATGTCTGATGCCTGAGGATATCTGATGCCTGTGGATGTCTGATGCCTGAGGATATCTGATGCCTGTGGATGTCTGATGATTGTGGATGTCTGATGATTGTGGATGTCTGATGCCTGATGCTGGTGGATGTCTGATGCCTGATGCTGGTGGATGTCTGATGCCTGATGCTGGTGGATGTCTGATATCTGATGCCTGATGTCTGATGCCTGATGCCGAATGCTTGTGGATGCCTGATGTCTGATGCTTGTGGATGTCTGATGTCTGATGCCTGATGCTTGTGGATGTCTGATGCCTGATGCTTGTGGATGTCTGATGCCTGATGCTTGTGGATGCCTGATGCTTGTGGATGCCTGATGCTTGTGGATGCCTGATGCTTGTGGATGTCTGATGCTTGTGGATGTCTGATGCTTGTGGATGTCTGATGCTTGTGGATGTCTGATGCTTGTGGATGTCCGATGCCTGATGTCTGATGCTTGTGGATGCCTGATGTCTGATGCCTGTGGATGTCTGATGCCTGATGCTTGTGGATGTCTGATGGATGCCTGATGCTTGTGGATGTCTGCTGCATGATGCTTGTGGATGTCTGATATCTGATGCCTGATGCTTATGGATGTCTGATGTCTGATGCCTGATGTCTGATGCGTGTGGATGTCTGATGCCTGTGGATGTCTGATGCCTGTGGATGTCTGATGCCTGTGGATGTCTGATGCCTGTGGATGTCTGATGCCTGTGGATGCCTGATGCCTGTGGATGCCTGATGATTGTGGATGTCTGATGCCTGATGCCTGTGGATGTCTGATGCCTGTGGATGTCTGATGCCTGTGGATGTCTGATGCCTGTGGATGTCTGATGCCTGTGGATGTCTGATGCCTGTGGATGTCTGATGCCTGTGGATGTCTGATGCCTGTGGATGTCTGATGCCTGTGGATGTCTGATGCCTGAGGATATCTGATGCCTGTGGATGTCTGATGATTGTGGATGTCTGATGCCTGATGCTGGTGGATGTCTGATGCCTGATGCTGGTGGATGTCTGATATCTGATATCTGATGCCTGATGCCTGATGCCGAATGCTTGTGGATGCCTGATGTCTGATGCTTGTGGATGTCTGATGTCTGATGCCTGATGCTTGTGGATGTCTGATGCCTGATGCTTGTGGATGCCTGATGCTTGTGGATGCCTGATGCTTGTGGATGCCTGATGCTTGTGGATGCCTGATGCTTGTGGATGCCTGATGCTTGTGGATGCCTGATGCTTGTGGATGCCTGATGCTTGTGGATGTCTGATGCTTGTGGATGTCTGATGCTTGTGGATGTCTGATGCTTGTGGATGTCCGATGCCTGATGTCTTGCTTGTGGATGCCTGATGCTTGTGGATGCCTGATGCTTGTGGATGTCTGATGCTTGTGGATGTCTGATGCTTGTGGATGTCCGATGCCTGATGTCTGATGCTTGTGGATGCCTGATGCCTGATGTCTGATGCCTGTGGATGTCTGCTGCATGATGCTTGTGGATGTCTGATATCTGATGCCTGATGCTTATGGATGTCTGATGCCTGATGTCTGATGCGTGTGGATGTCTGATGCGTGTGGATGTCTGATGCCTGTGGATGTCTGATGCCTGTGGATGTCTGATGCCTGTGGATGTCTGATGCCTGTGGATGCCTGATGCCTGTGGATGCCTGATGCCTGTGGATGTCTGATGCCTGTGGATGTCTGATGTCTGATGCTTGTGGATGTCTGATGCCTGATGCTTGTGGATGTCTGATGCCTGATGCTTGTGGATGTCTGATGACTGATGCTTGTGGATGTCTGATGCTTGTGGATGTCCGATGCCTGATGTCTGATGCTTGTGGATGCCTGATGTCTGATGCCTGATGCTTGTGGATGTCTGATGCCAATGCTTGTGGATGTCTGATGTATGCCTGATGCTTGTGGATGTCTGATGTATGCCTGATGCTTGTGGATGTCTGATGCCTGATGCTTGTGGATGTCTGATGTATGCCTGATGCTTGTGGATGTCTGATGCCTGATGCTTGTGGATGTCTGATGCTTGTGGATGTCCGATGTCTGATGCTTGTGGATGCCTGATGTCTGATGCTTGTGGATGTCTGATGCCTGATGCTTGTGGATGTCTGATGGATGCCTGATGCTTGTGGATGTCTGATGTATGCCTGATGCTTGTGGATGTCTGATGTATGCCTGATGCTTGTGGATGTCTGATGCCTGATGCTTGTGGATGTCTGATGCTTGTGGATGTCCGATGCCTGATGTCTGATGCTTGTGGATGCCTGATGTCTGATGCTTGTGGATGTCTGATGCCTGATGTCTGATGCTTGTGGATGCCTGATGTCTGATGCTTGTGGATGCCTGATGCTTGTGGATGTCTGATGTCTGATGGATCCCTGATGCTTGTGGATGTCTGATATCTGATGCTTATTGATGTCTGATGCCTGATGCTTGTGGATGTCTGATGCCTGATGCTTGTGGATGTCTGATGCCTGATGCTTGTGGATGTCTGATGCCTGATGCTTGTGGATGTCTGATGCCTGATGCGTGTGGATGTCTGATGCCTGATGCTTATGGATGTCTGATGCTTGTGGATGTCTTATGCCTGATGTCTGATGTGGGGTGTAGGTATGAACTCCTATTGACTCAACAAGAGCGGGTTGGCCTGTGCTTTCTAAATGCCGCTATTGTTTTGTTATAGTTCTACAATACTGCAACCAGGGCTTCATTTGTAAATCAGTGTGTGCCAGTGCAATAAAATGGCATTACAACGAATATAAAAGCTGTGTAGTCTTAAATCCACCTCACAACTCTTTAATCAAACACCAGACACTCTCACTCTTCTAGGGTTCTGCTTTTCCCCTTTTCTGTCTTTCTCTTCCTCCATCTCTCCACATTGTGTGTTTTCCCTCACCTACTATCGGCAAATGAAATGTCTGATGCGGAAAGAAGAAGTGCGGGTGCCAGTAGCCGCCACCGGCTCAAATTAAGCACTGGCTGCAACTGACTTTCTTTTGCTGTGCAGTAGGTTTTATAATACCAGAGAGCGCCCTGAAACACGTCAGCACTATGCAAAAACACACAAAAAATGTAACTTTGCTCTTATCTCTCTCTCTGCGCCCATGTCTTTGCACCCCTGGATTTACTCCAACATTCTCTCAGTTTCATCTCTTCTTGTTTACTTCCTGTCTGTCCCCTTCACCTCTTCATCTCTATTTCCACCTCCCAGCCTAAGTGCTTTCGCCTGCTAAATCATGTCCTCTTTAAAACATCGCAAGGAGATAAATACATAAGACACTGGAAAATCCCATAGCCTGAGCAGTTTGAAGAACAGTAACTTTTCAAATGCGATCTAAAAGATAGGTTAAGAAATCCTATATAGGTGCAACCGCGATGGCTCAGAACAGGGCTTTAAGAGTGTAAATGATTTTAAGCATATTCAACATTTAAAACCTTCCAAAAAATATTTTCAGTAAAATTGATTATTCCGTGACTCCCAGTTAGACTTGTATCACAAGCCATAGAAAATATTCCAACTTCAACAGTTATTGTGTGTGTAATCCACAGAACATTTAATATAAAAATATAAATAGAAAAACACCTTCTGTCAGCCGGCTGCAAGCGTTGTTGACCGTAGAGCATGCGAGAAGCAAGAAACAAATAAAACCAGCATTGGCATAGCCAATAGGTCTCGCCTTTGGGACCTTATAAGTGTTTAGCCATGCAACAGTTGATGTTGTTGCACCAAGGATATTGTGCTGGATAACTAAACACTTATAAGGTCCCAAAGGCGAGACCTATTGGCTATGCCAATACTTGTTTGTCTTAGAATCCATGTCTAGTGGGGCATGGTGTTGTTGGAACATCTGAGCACAATGGTATCTTACCTGGTCTCTTGTGGTGAAACCCATTGTAAAATGTTGACTGCTTGGAGGCTCATTGTAGTGATATTGGAAGGTAAACCCTGTTGGTGCAAGGCAGTGTGATGCACCATATTTGATACTTCTGTGGGCAATAAGACCTTCCCAGGATGATTCTGTCTCAGAAACCAACAGACTGGGGTTGTCATATTGACCATAAAAGCAGCACATATGGTCCCATTAATGAGAAGGGAGGGGTGGCATAATGTCACTTAACTGATGGCACCAAAAAGCCTCCAGAAGCCACCTCTCTGGACACTCTATACATGAAATCAGTTGTTGACCTTCTGTCCTGGAAAACAGTCATAACCCCAGCGTTAGCACTTAGTGAAAAACTTTGTGATTCTGAGGAAATTTGTCTCCATTTCCATCAAAATGTATGCATGTGAATGGTGATTTAAATATGTGTAATTCTATACTCTGTAAGCATATGATATACAAATGCACTGTGTCTTCTAGTGCTGTCTCAGTTGCGTATTCAATCATATCTTGGTTTATCTGGGTTCAAACACCACACACTCCAGGGTCTCTCTATACAGCATTTTTGTGTATGAGATGATCCCAAAACTGATGAAATGAAATGTTCTTGGTGAAGTCCTTAATTGCTCCATAGAGCTGCTCTGTATTAAAAAAAAAAACAGAAAAAAACCTAAAACATCATGTTAATTTTGCGTACACTAAATCCCACACTTTTTTTTTTTTTTAATGAATCTGTTTTTATTGGGAATTTTATGTAGCAGCGGAACAAATTCAGTACATAGACAACATGACAAAAGTACAAAGTACTTTATGCACATTCCAGATGTGAAGGGCTACCTTGGCGCCCCACCATGCATCTCACATTTTCCTGGAATCCCACATAATAGACAGTAACAGAGTACAAACCTAGAACATTCTATATTGTGCATGTACACACATTCAATTCAATAATGTCAGATGTGGGTTCATTGTGTCAGGAAAACCCGTGTTTAATAGCATATATGTCCTGCTCATGTTCGGTTGGTATTGCAGCAGCAGCCCTTCCCATATTGGCCATGGCGCACTGGGCAGTGGTGTTAGTTAGCCCCGTCAGAGCAGCCCTTCCTAGTCAATCAGTCGCTTGCTTCCCCATCTCCCTTTACAAAAGCTGTTAGTACTTCTAGCCATAACTCTGCTATTGGTTTCCGCCGCACCCCTCTTATCTCCTCTGCTCTTAGGGCAGCTCCCTCTGCTGTTGCCCAGATCTCGACCATTCTTCGCCATCCGCAATGCGGCAGCCCTTCTGTCGACCACCAGTGCAGTGCTTTGTCCCTGCGGCCAGCCACAAGTGCCAGATCTAAGAATCTTTTTCCCACCTTCTTTTTGGACCTTTGGGCGATACAAGCCCAGCAAGCATATTTCCATGGTCGGCAAGCCTCGCCTAGCGAGCCGTGCCTTCCATGTCTCAAATCACCTTAGCCCAAAACTGACACACTAAAGGGCAACTCCACACCATATGTATGAAGTTGGCGCCTGGCAGAGATCAGCGGGGAGATTGCATGGTGTCAACTTGCATCATTGCATTAATCCTATGTGGTGCGAGATATGTTCTGTGGACATAGTTAAATTGGGTGTGCTTGAATCTAGTGTTCCTAGATACCCTGCGGATTTGCACTTGGGTTTGTTCCCATTCTTTGCCCCTGAATTCTCTCCTCAACGAGCCCCCCAACTGGTACGTAAGGGTGCAAGGTCAGTAAGGCTCATCAACAGAAATGTCCTATAAATCCAGGTGATTCATTTAAGCCCCCCACCAAAAGTGAGGAGAGTCTGTAGGAGGTCATCTGTGCGCAGCCCATAGTATTTGGTCCCCACAGTTGGAGCAGTGCTCTCCTCAATGCTGCGTATGTGAGAAATTGTGTCCCCGGCAGACCCTCCTCCTCTATCAATACCTCCATGGTGCAGAGGGTTCCCTCGTCGTAGCAATCCCCTATTGTTTCTATTCCCATGCTGCTTCAGTCCTACAGTTTCATCTCAGTGAAATAGTCCCCACTGGCAGTGGGCAGCCCCCCAGGGGCAGGGCTGGTGCATAAAGTGTGTGACGCTGTCCAGCTGCGGAGCACCACCGCAAGTAGAGCGGGTCTCCTTGTCACTGTCGCCCTCGCTCCCAGCATCAGCACAATTGGACACTAAACCTCATACCCTTAGCCCATAACCTATAATTTAAACCCATGACCATATACTTCAAGCCCTTAATCCAATATGTTTGACTCTACATCCCTAACCACTTAGCTTTAACCCCCTAAACTTGGTACCTTTATATTCTACACCCTTATTCCCATAGACTATTCCAGTAGGTTAATAAAGTTGGGCACAAACAATTTGAGAAGTGTTCCTATTCCGAAATATTTATTTTTAGAAATAATAATTGAAACAGACATTTATTAAGTTTTATTTTCAAAGTTTTGGGGCTATACCATTGGCATGTGGTGTCAAAAGTGGGTACCAATATGAAAAAAATTACAAACACCAGTTTAATTACATTTTCAAGTTTACTTAGATAAATGGAAACAAAATGAGGAATTCATTCTGACATGTTTATATATCTTTTGCAGTCTGACGTTCCTCCGAGACATTAAATACTTGCCATCGGTATACCTTTTTACTTGTCTTTTCTCTTATTACAAGTATACATTTTTGCTTACAACATTTTTATTGGGGCTGGTGCTGCCATAAGTGGGGGGAGGCAGCAGTTTTAGAGATACCACCAAATTATAAAAAGAATTATTAGGGTTGAAAAGTTGCCTTATTTATTGTGCAACTAGGAGTGCTCCAATGCTATTTTGCTTGGGGCTCTGACAATTCTTACACCATTCCTAGTGGGCGGTGGAAATATCAGTGTCCTGTTGCCACCGTGGCTAGTTTTTCCTTTCCTCTTCAGTACTAGTATATTAGCTACAATACAATCCTATACCACAGGCAGACTGAGCTGCGACTGTCCAGGGACTGGGCAGAAGTATCTCCAAGCTCCTTATCAGTTCAGCCATTTACAGATCCGTCATTTTCTCTCGAGTTGACGGAGAGCTGCCTTGCATAGGCCCTCATTGTGCGTAGCCTCTTACTCCCTATGGTGCGGGGTATAAGAGTTAGTGGCCCAATCCAGATGACATGTCCTACTGGGAAACCGCAGGTCAGGAGTCTTTCACCGGGCACTTCACCGGCTACAAACAGGCATATGTCTGGGTGAAATACTTAAGCCAAAAAGGCAACTACAGCGTTAATTGTGTGTGGTATTTAAGTTTCCCCAGGTTATACCTCAGGGGATCCTTGAATTACATTTTTTAATCATGCGGTATTTCCCTCTTTCCCCCAAAACTACTGATGCAAGCATCTGTAAATCATGAGGTGGGGTGGGGACATTTTCCAGCTCAGATTCAATGCAGTCCATAATGTATAAAATCTTCAAGTGCCAAGGCCCAGAGTGTTTACCACAGTGCCAGCAAAAGTTGCCCACGCTGCCCAGTAACACCGCCGGAGACGTCCATTGTCACCTCCTTCGATTACACAGCCCTTACCAGCAATTACCTGGTGCGGAGTGAGGTGGGCATATGGTGGAGGCTGGGGTATTGCATGTTTACCCTGTTGTTTACGCGCTCTCTTTTGTTATTCGTTCACAAACAGTTCAAAAAATTAAAAATATATGCAGCAAAAATGTGTAAAAAAAAAAAAAAAATTGTTCTGCATGTAAGTGGAGTAAAACCAGATGAACTTGGAAAAAACACTTGCCTGCAGTGGGTGTGCTGGTTTCCACTGCAACAAATCACATAGAAAAGAACAAAATGGTGCATTCTAATTGACGTCTGACTCAGTTTCCACTCAAAGCAAAATACTTTAGAGCATCAATTGTTAAAGAGGATGTTTACCGTGTGGCATTGCTTCTCACCTAAGAGCAACATGTTTGCACTCATTATACAATAAAATCAGGACAGACTGAATCAAGGGGCTTGCCTTTTTAAAAGATTTCCCAGCTTAATAAAACAGATGCAGAACTATGTTTAAAAACATGCACCTACTTAAAGCTGTCCTACCTTTTAATTAAAAGATCAGTTTAGAATATAGCATTAGAAATAACTAAGCTAATCTACAATATAAAATGTATAGTTTATATAAAAAGTTCATATTAGTGTCTTATAAAAATGACTGTATTGAAAGTCAGTGCCGAGAAGTCTCTAAAAATAGGTATTATATTTGCTTACAGTACTTTGAACATGCACCATATTCCTTTTGGGGCTGCTTTGCTGGCTGACAATTTTGAAGGGATCCCAACACACGGAGTTGCCCAGCTTTTCACCAGAGCAACACATATATTAGAGTAGATGATCAGATATGTCCTATTCAAATAGATACTTGGTATTTTTTTGTCTGACACTTCTGCTCCATTGAATGCCTGAAATAAACAGACCCCGGTTCAACATGAAGCTCCCAGGACAGTAACAACAACCAGAAAGAGAAAGTATGTAGACTTAAATTGCGTTTACTTTAAAGACGAGCTTGGCATATAGTGACCTTTAAATGTGTCTGTATTTGGACCCACGTGCGCCACACCTCTTTAAAATATTTGAAATGTGTTTAATTAATTTGTTACAGAATCCACAATTTACTAATTATTGCTCTTGTCTTTGGTACAGCCTTGAATCTGCCATTTCTATTTGTTGGTTCTTACCAGACTTTCCACCCTACAGGTACTGGTCATGCGGATATCTTGAAAGTGGCTAAGTTTCACGTGATGAATACCCACGACTGCAACATTGCCCATAAGGGAAAAGTAAAGGTTAACGAAATGTGCACAAAGCCCATGCCCATTGAGGTGGGAGCATGCGAGGTAAGTAGGGAAGGCATTGCCAATCGCCCAAGTTGCTAGAATTAATATTTTAATCAAAACTCCCAATTCTCTGTTGATTTATTTTAGAGGCCACACAAATATGTTAGGTATACTTTATTTTTCTCAACAGCAATGTTTTTTCTGAAATGTTTAACAGCAGATTAGTCAGGGCAATGCAAATTATGCATTAAGTCCTCACTTGCTGGCTTGACGTAGGAGAGCCCAGTTCATACAGCCACTTCTAGTGGTAATACTATGTTTATAGCCAAAAACAATTGAACTTACGCTACTCTGGTGTTCACCAAGGACACTTGGTAGTAGTAAATGGTTTTTACTACTGTTATTTTTTCATCACACGCAAGAAATGGCAAGTAGGATCAAAACGTAGATTGTCTTTAGAGTTTGTGAGTGCCCACAAATCAAGGCCCTTTGTGAGCACTCGCAAAGTCCTCAGTGACCCTTTCCAACCCTGGGACTGGTAAGAGTTTTACTCCAGCAGAAAAGACAAGTAACTCCCCTTCCCGGGTTGGAAGAGGAACAGAGCATACCCAAATTTCTTGGGGGTGCAGGGAAGGGTTTTCTTCCCCCATGTAGAGTTTTACCCTGCATGCAGCTCTGCACGGGGGAAATAGCAGATGTCACATGTCCGGGCAGTATGCCTGGAAAGATTCACCTAGCAAAACAAAGTGTACTACTGGGAATGTTTGTGAATTCCCAAAAATCGTACATTTACACCCTGATATGTGTGGGGGTGTAAATGTATGTCTTCTTTTGTTAATCTGGTTGAGTCCATTTTTGTCAGGGAATATGTGTGAGCCCCATTGCGGGTTGGATCAGGTCAGTAGGTGTTTCCTGGTGTGAGTTTCTAGGATCCACTGATACTGCAAGAACAAATTGCTGGTATTAGGGTCCAGGTCTGAGTTTACTTATTTGATTTGTGAGTGTTTCCTCCTGGGTACTAGGGGCCTTTTTGGGGTGGCTGTCAGGAGCTACATTCTTACAACACCTCTTTGAACAGATGGGAACTGCTGGAAGGACTACATGCCTGCCCTTGTGTCAGCTGTTGTTGGATGTGATTGGGTGACTGATATATGTTAATTAAAAAGTGTATGTGTCCATGGCAAACTCGACATTTAATTTGTCAGTGTTTTGTCGAGGCTATACTGATAATTATGTGTGTGACTGTGACTTTGTTTGCGGTCTTTCAAATGAAAGCTTGTCGCAGACAGCACCTTATTCAGTACAGAAACAAATACCTGGAGAGGGCTCTGGCAAGCTCTTGCTCATGATTTTCATGGCTGACTTGTCAATTCCGATTTCCTGAACCTGAATAATAGCTTTCCTCCCTATTCTTTTGTCTGTCTTGCCTGTGGAGCATTGCTGCTTTACCATGGTATTTGATTGATATGTTGCAATTTCAATAGATTGTACTTTTAACATTCAGTGGGAGTGTATGGTTCTTCGCATCTGGTTGCTTCCTTCCTCTTTCCCCTTTGTGTTGGTTTATTCTCTCTTTAGCCTGTGATTCCTGTCCTTTGTACTCTCACTCGTTTCTGAAAAAGTTTTGGAGGGTATCAGAGAATCATCATTCCCCCTCTTATAGTCGCTCCCTTCACGTGAATTCATAGGAAATTCAAACCAGGAAACAAAGGATGAAGATAAGATGGGAGCGCAACACCATCTAGTGGTACAAAATTGTATCTATAAGAATTTATGAGATAACAACAGGAACCAACACTGGGTGGGTGACTACATTGGGATATTGATCAAGCCCTGATGAAGTCCCACTGGGACGAAACGCATTGGCTGGGCCGAATGGATTGCTTCTGTCAAATTGGCAATTTTTAAAAAATAAAATTGGATTCAAAGCAACTGGCAAGACTCCTGAATAACTTTTATTGGTCACATCATGACTACTTGATCTATTACTGGAGAACAGTTTAACCATCTGTTGATTTTGGAACAGATAATCCTGTAGAGAATTGAATGCTCCTTTTCATTTGTTATCCCTTCACTTTTGTCCTCCTCTCGCTCTTTGTCTACCCATGTCCCCACCTCCACCCCATGCTCTCCTACAGCAGCTACCAGTATAGGCTTACAATTGAGATACAATCATTGGTATGGTCAATACCATTGGTCCGCCTTCTTGAAATTCTATTTATCATATTTCTTTTAATTGTAGTTCTAGCATTCAAAGATGGACACCACACTGTGTTTCAACAATACTCGAGGATTCTGTTGACCAGGGCACATTGTACATGGATGAGAGATCTTGTTATGTATGTTGACTGTGACTTACAATGAAAGGCGAGATTGCTGTCAGAAATTACTGCCAAGTTGCACACTTTCTTGACTCACCCCCCTTGGAGTCATTGAGGAGTGTGTAATGGTTAACTGAGCTATTGAGCAGGATTTTCTCACAACTGAGGCAGGTAGTTTATCTAGTTTCTTCCATCACTACTAACTTCCCAGAAGTCTGAGATTAGCTTCTTAGAACTTACTCACCTTTTGCCATCCACCTACCAATGATTTGATGGCAGAAGGCAAGCAAGTTCTGTTTTAGGAAATTATTCTCTAGTCTCATGAGGGAAGGGTGGCATTCCTAACATTTATATCTGTTCATAGACACCGATTTCTCATTAGACCAATGACCTGGAAACCTCTGCTAAGCTCTCGATGACCATCCAAGCACATTCCATGGATCTATAAATTTCCAAACGTTGATCAACTTCCACTTGCAAATAAAATGTCTAACACTAGCTCCCCTATCTCCAGACTCAAAAACAAGGGCTGACATTGAAGGAGTGCACCAGCAGAATGTCTGCCAGTCACTTGAACGCGACTAAAAGGCCCAGGCTCTCGAGGACTAATTTGTCCTCTTGGATGCCTACCTTGCACCTCATTGCCCCCACATTTTATTTAGAAGCAGCCAAGATAGTGCATGCATCACTCCACAAATGCATAACACAAATATGTAAATGAATGAATAAAAATTGGACCATACTGTGAATTTTCAATATTAATTTTGTCATCCAAGTTGATGAACATGCATTTGAGCAAAAATGCACTGTAACCTGCTAGTGCTTTGCCTCCATGTCCATTCTAATGCCGCACTGCGATCAACAATGGCCTAATTCATTTGCTTTGTAATGTAGTTCGCCTGCTGACTATGTTCTTACATTTTCTTTTTCCATTCTCTTACAGGGTGATTATGGTGGTCCCCTGGCCTGCCTGACTCACGATTGCTATGTGCTAGAGGGTGTTATTATTCCGGGGAGAGGCTGTGGAAAGCGAGGCCAACCCGCCATCTTCATCCGGGCATCCCTTTACGTCGACTGGATTAATAAAGTGATGAACATGATCTGATGGGAAGTGCGAATGCCAGATTGAATTGGTGGTTGCAGGATGCGTATTTCCCCATTGACAAATGAAGGAGGTCTGGCAGAGACAGTGCACATACAGTTCATTACAAGAAGATGTTTTCTTTGGCACAGACAATGTATATATAATGGCCAGTAACAGTCTTGAAGTACTTCAGACTCACTTGACTTCACAGGATTTAGTCTGTGAGAAGCTGGTTCCAGAAAAGTCCTAATACCCTACGAACTATGTCCAGATAACAACAACATTACATATTTTGGGTGCTCTCAATTCCCGCAGGACTTTTTTTTTTTTAAATGAACTCTAATGACTTTGTAAATATCTGCACTTGCAAATTGACTTTCAAGTAATAATGACTTAGACTCTAGCATAGACCGCTACGGTGAAGGGGTGCTGTACATATGTTTTGGTCCAATTCTTCACTAAATTGTAGAACCCTTTCAGGTGCTCATGAGTATGAGTAAAAATGAACAAAATCATCAGACATTTTTTTGTTCTTGTTATCTTAAAATTAACTTTTTGGATGGTTTCTGTTTGTAGAGTCCTACACGAGGCAAGGGTTAACTAGGGTCGCTTAGCACAGCCTCTATTCAGAAGTGCCACCCTTGCTGTGCAGTAAAATTACATTTACTGTATTTGACCATTTAAAGATTGAAATTAGTGTACTGAGCATGTACAGTGGCTAAAAGAATGCAAATTTAAATTAGTTCCTCAGTCAAATGTAACACTTGGGACTCGAATTCCTACTTGTAATGTGCCACTAGACTCCTGAATGCGTTTTTGCAATATGACATGAATGCTTATCTACAGTATTCGCTCTCTAGACAACCATTCCTCCCTAAATTGCATGTACTCTAGAGTTCGTCATGCTGCCCACCTGCATTGCATGTACTGACAAAACCGTGCCTTCCACCCATGTTGAAATTAAGCCGCACACATTTTTTAGGTCGCACTCGCCTTACCTGAAGCACAATATTACTTAGTACATCTGCATGCATCATAATCAAACCTAGAAAAGGCCTTCCACATGCACTAACCTCCACACACGCCAACACCCTTTGTGAATCACGTATCCTGTATCCATCACATTTCCTAGGTTTCTGCATTTGCGTCCTGACAGAACACCTCTTCTGGTCCTAGCACATATCCTTCTCTCTTTAAATCACACCTAATCCATTATTTGATGACCTATTACTTCTGATGTTTAGTAACACCTCTACAGTAGAACCTATTGCCTCTCTCCATAGATATCCTGACCTTCTAGTTCACAACATCACGAACATCGGTGCACTCAATATTCTCTTTAGACGTCTCACGTGAACTCACACTACCTTGTGTTTTATTTCCACCTGACATCATGCTTCCTCATATATGCTTTAGACGAGTAGTCTTGAGAAGGGATCAATCAGACCCCTTAATTGGTGATTATAGCTCACCGAGAGGTACAGATGAGCATATTTTAGGATGCACTTATGCTACAAAGCAGCTTCAAAGTGGGTGGTTCACCTTCTGTGGGTACTTATTAAATTAAAAAAAGCATTGCATTCACTAATCGAACCTCCGATTAAGTCTGGTCCTGAACATACACGATACTTTTGCCAACTGGAAACCTTTTGCTAGTTGAAACGCAGCCCTTATAAGCCAATAGGGAGTGGTTTTTTTTTCACTTCAAGGGTCTATCTGCTCTCAAGTCCTCACACTGCATCAAAGAGTGTCCTAAAATGTGTGTAAATCATTTTTCAGTGAGGAACTTTGTACATCCCTATTCACCTCTTGTTGGTCTGGCTTTTGTAACTTTGGGTTCTATGCCACTTCTCGGTCTCTTGATCTGTGTAACTGCAATGTTTTTTCATGAGAACATTGTAGGTATCCAAGTGGACTGAATATATCTATACACTAATGTGAATATCTGCAGCCTATAAGCGACTTTCCATAGCTATTACTGATTTAGGGGGCCTTTTCAAGCATATGTATAATACATGACAATTATAGTTGTGATTCACAAGAGTATCAGAAAATACAAGTTTGGTGAATTGTCTTGTTATTTGTTTTGTGCAAGTGCCCTTGTCAGATGAACAAGGCATGATATGCATACACTCACATTAATGTGGCATCATTGTAGATTCTGTAATTCTGCTTATTGCATTGGTGGTGATCTATTTTTATCAAGAGCTTGGCTGTTAACCTAGCAGTCAAGTTTTTTTTCCAAATTCTTTGAGCTCATATGGCTGTTCCATTTTTGCAAAGGGTGCGGGATAGATACAGATCATTACAATGTATTGTTGCGGACTGCACTTTGACATTTGTATTCACAACATGACTGACAGTGAGAAATCACAGTTTATTAAACTATTGAGGATAACACAAAACTTTATTTTAGTCACCAAACACATAGTAAAAGATGGTTGGGGTTATGCGGGTTTACTGATTTTTCTGACCGACCCAACTAACACCATCTAAGCGTTCTTGAACAGCCTTTAGAAGCTCACATTACAAGTCTGTAGCCACATTTTTTTGTCACTGAGAACTGTTCTCGTCTTTCTTTTGTGTATTTTTAAATCAACAGCCACTTCCCAATCAGTTTCTCCTCTGTAAGGAAAATCTCCTCACAGTCCCTCCTTCATGTTGTGTTTGGCCCCCATTCAGCACCCGAGCAAAAGCTGTTCCTGTGAAGCAAGCACGTTCCCCATTTTTCCAACCCGGGGGGCTTATTTGCAAGCCCCTGCGCCGCCGGTGCGTCACTTTTAATATGGGAAAATGTGACGCACCGGCGGCGCAAGGGGTTTGTAAATAAGCCCCGGGGTCTGTAGGCACAGTCCTCGGTGTCCATCCCGCGTCGACATTGTTACCAGGACTGCAGTGCTTAATTTGTAAAATATTAAGTGCAGGTGCTGAAGTTTTTCGTCGGAGGCCACACCCACTCTCCCGGCTCCGCCCACTTCATCCACTGGCCCTACCCACTTCCTGTATTGGCTCCATCCACAAGCCCCAACACATCACAGCCAGCTCCTCACTTCTTGAGTTCAGCAAGAAGCTGAGGACCTGGGTCTTCATATAAGCACCTTCAGGTCATACCCTGCTCTGGTACTACACTTCAGAGGAACTTTTCTGCCAGTCATGGGGGCACCACACTTGCAGACTAGGCTGAATTGTGTTAATATGCCCATTGATATTGTGTGTTTGCATGCATTTGTGCTTCCACTATTCAAAAGTTCAACCTATTGGTTTTGTTAGTGCTTATTTTGTTTTGCTTGATACTAACAGAAGTCTAATTTCAAAGAGCAGTGAAATGCTGTACAGAGAATACCTATTGTAGTTTTAGCTTCTCAAACACAAGGAATAAATACAAATGTATGTGGGGCAGTAGAACTTGTAGGAAAGGAATCCGGCTGTAATCGGAGTAGTATTGCAATCATGGAGAATAAAGCGATTTGCTTATAATTGCAGAATGTGTTGTGAATGAGACAGGATTAGAACCAGATCGGTGGTGGTGCGCGGCAGCAGAGAGTAAGAGGGAGAAGGGAGGGGGTTTAATGGGGTAAGTAAAGAAAATGATTTAAAGCAGCTTAATCTGAATCATTGGAATCAAAAGGGAGGTTGTTGTTTGCAGGACTTTAACTGAGACAGCTACTTGCACTCGTCTTAAGATTGGCAGCTTAGGCCTAGCTCGCAATGCCAAAAGCCAGGTCTCCATTCCAACCCTTTGCTCAGGCGAGATGGGGGAAGACCAGTTAAGGTAAAATGTCCCAGCGTTATCTCATTACCGTGAAAGTGCCTATGATGGAAACTACTACAAAATGAAAGAACAGCTGCACCTTCTACTTTAACACTTAGTCAGTGTCTTTCCGCTGAAAGTAACCAGGGCACACCGAGTAAGATCCGCACACGGAGGCTGGGGCCAGGAAACCTCCATAAAACAAACGCACACGCAAAGGAAGCCTCCAGCGAGAACGGTGTTAAAACTGAAATGAAAAACACATTTGATTCATTGGCCACCTCGAGCCCGCAGGCCTCTCATAATTAGTTTGCGGTGCACACCCACACCTGCAGGGCAGGTCCAAGAGGTACCCCCAATTTCCATAAAAGCCTTGCAGTAAGATTTACGAGCTACTGCGAAACTGTGCGTTTACCTTTATTGCTTTTCAAATGCCCCTGAATTTATATACACTTTTAAAATTATTCAAACTGCTGCCCAACTCTTTTCCTTACTTTGTTACATTGCTTGGAGCTGTGAGGACGACTGCACAATTACCGACATTTAAGAATCCTATTTATTGTCCAAAACCTCGCACACCTGTACAAAACTTGGTATATTTGCTTTTAAACTATCACTCCGCAGCAAAGAAATATAATTCTTACTCCTCATTGCTGTGCAGCTCAACTCACTGGCGACTGATTCATAATTTTGTCTGCACAGCACACAGACAAAGCAGGTGTAAATGACTAACTTCAGGCAATGCTGGTCTGAAACTGCGATGTGGCCGAGAGACAGCACAGTGGACACCTACGCATAAATGGTAAACAATGCAGGGGCTTTAATGCTTACCAAATGATATATGTATTAACATTAGTAAGTGGGAGACATTAAAACTCCAAGGTATGCTCTGTAGCCATATGACGCAAGTTAATGAGAAAATGACACCTTGTTGCTCATTAATTTCCTACATTCACTAATGGCGCACTACATTTAAGCATAACAGAGCGCCACCTTTGAAACAAATCTCACTGTTTGCCGAGAACTCACAGTGGAAGGCGGCGGCAAAAATCACACCTGCCTCAATCACTTTGTGCCTCTTCCCCCTCTCCCACCATTCAAAACATACCAATGAAACGGAGCAATGGTTTCTTCTCTCCGTCTTTAGTAAGCTCGTCCCGAAAAAGCAGTGTCCGAGCAGTAAAACTTCTCTTCTCCCCTCGGTTCAACTGCAAGCTAACTCGACTTCCGCTTCCGAGGCAGAGTCAATATAGTGCAATGTTAGAAACAGAAAACGGACCATAAAACAATGTAACGCGGCGGCCAACAAGCATTGGAAGTCACAACCAGTGTCTCGGAGACATAGACCCGGCCCTGAGAAATAAGTGCCGGTGCTTAGCACCGGAAAGCACCGGCACAAATTAAGCACTGCAGGACTGTCCTGCTTATTATCCCACAACAGCAGCAAGCTCTTGATCATTTTTAATGCAGGAAAATTGTGTTAGGTGTTTTTTACTGTGATTTGTACCCATAGATTGGTGTACAGAAGCTTCTTACAACATGTTATAAATTCTGCAGCAAAACAACAAAGAAGCTTTTAATTTTAAAATTCCATGGCTAGCGGTGTTTTTAATAACTGATGTTTTTAGCACTTGAGCTGCTCGAGTGCCGAATTATTTTTGATACCCCATGTTATCTATATTTGTTCTGTCTATGCTTTTCTTGTGCGTTTGGTTTTCCAGTGTATGTTCCTTTTATTTAGGTTTGTTAACAGGCATATAGATTTTAGGTTCAATAAAATAATATTTTTATGGAATTTCCCACTGGTGTCCTTTGTTTTTTCCGTTTGTTAACACATAGTATAAAGCAAAGCAATGTCATAGGAGGAAGCAACAAATACTATTGTTTAGGAAAGTCATATTGACCCAATGTCCTTGGTAACTTGGGACCAGATGTACTAACAGCCGCGGCCCGTACAGGTAAGAGCGGTGGGGCCAGGTGAGGGGCGATTTTGATGGACGATGACCAGGGCAAAATAATTATTTAATTTTCCCTGGTCATCGTTCGTCGAAATGCCCCGGCCCCACCGCTCTTACCTGCACGGGATGGGGCTGTGTACTAAGCCCTTTAGTGGTCACAAACCCTGCAGTTCGTAACATCATAGGGCTTGTGACCACAAAAGAGACATTTCTGATGTACAAAAAACATTTTATGTGCTCAAAGAGTTTTGACTCGTAAAATGAATGTTTTGACACCTACCGATTCACAGTTTTGAAGGGGTGTGAAAGTAGTGTTCCTTCCAAATTGCGAGTCGGTAACCCATGTATCAATGGTTTGAGACTGCAGTTCCGGTCACAAACCATTGACCAGTTACTGACTTCTCAAAATATGTGGCAACTGATTCCTAAAGGGAAAGGGTACCCTTGGAGCCCTCTTGCTCTTTGGGAATCAGGTTGAAACTATTTTAATTTTTTTTTAAGCAGCGCCAGTTCTTTTAACGCATTCAGGATCCTTTTAGAAATAAAATTAAAAAATACCGTTTAGGAACGCAAACAGGGGTCTGGTGTCCCTTGCAGCCCACATTCCTTTTGCTTGTAGCATACCACAAGGGGTCTCAAATTGTATCCAGCCTACTGAATATTAATTAGATATATCGTTCTGCGAATTGTGATTTTGTGAACCAACCTCATAGTACATAAGTTGTTTCACATATCCGATTCCATTATCAAAATGGTGCGTAATGTGCAACACTTTTTGCGAGTAGAATCTTTGTTAATAAAATATTAATTTATAAAAATGTGTGCTACTACCCAGGGGTGTCTAGGCGCGGGCCTCTATGAGGTGGCTAGCCAAGATTGATGAAACCTTACAGTTTAAAGAGCCATGTTTTAAGGGTTTTCCTGCAAGTGAGAAGGTCAGTTTCCTTCTCTAATGATAATGGAAGACGGTGCCAAAGACGGGAGGTGCTGCCTATAAAAGCTTCTCCCTCCCCACTGAACTCTTGGAATGATCAAATTGAACACTGATTTTGAGCGCAGGTGTCTGGGCGGAATGTACCAGCGAAAGTTTAGCCTAAAGAATTCTGGTCCTTCTTCATGGAGGGCCCTGAAATGAATACATAGCGCTTTGAAATGTATGCTTTTCTCTATGGAGTGCCAATGAAGAAGCGGAAAGAAGGACGATACTGGTTCTTTTTTTGGTATGCCTAACAGTAGGCGTGCTGCTGAGTTCTGCAAAATGTGCAGCTTGTTGAGGCTTTTCTTTCTAATATTGACAAATAGTGCATCTATCTGTCCCTTGGTTCAATTCATACACCGAGAAAGTCCTCAAATTGAGTGGAATTTGAAAATTATATTAAGTGTATATTACTGATTCAACAAGAAACTATTTATTTAGAAAAGCAAGCTCTGACAGTACCCTCGACATTGTGAGCACTACCCACAAATACGAGTTAACTATAGTAAAGGACTGTGTTAACTAGCAAAGTGTCCGATATGCTCATGTTGATGGGTTGAGTAATTAGTCTACGTGTTCTCCAATGGTTTGTTAATTGAGATTCGCAGGTTGTTAAAAGTGAACCCTTGTACTTTGACACAATCCATGAATAACTCCTGTGCCCCAGACACAGGAAGCGTGCCAGCAATTATTACAAAAGTTATCCAGTTTATGAGTGAGGGCTGCATGGCAACCCTCAGCCCCATGAGGTTATTGCTATCCTGTATGTGGTTCTAAAACCTTGGCTCTTCCAGCTCTGAGGTATCATGTTCGTATTGCCCCTGTTCTTGGGTCCTTTCAGCCATCTTTACGTAGTAGCTCCTAGCGCGGGGACACACCAGCTGGTGTAACCAGGCGCTTCATAAATTGATTTATAAATAAATGTATAAATATATTGTAGTATCACTTTTTAAAACCTGTTGAGAGGGTTCAATGTTAATGACTGTGGTCCTTTTGGGATGCTAAGGTGACTGCCTATGTCACTTTCTCCTATAGCACCTTCAGAGCACTGCAGATTGCCAAAGGGTGGTTTGATCCTGTGGGTCTAGCTGGTGTAGCCACCACTTACATCCCTTCTTGCCATGTTACTTACTGCACTATGCATGGTGGGATGGAATAATAAGGTAGGTGTGTTTTGACCTTAGTGGAAGGGTCCGGTCCAAAAGAAACATCATGGCTGGCCACTTCCTAAGCAGTGTATGGTGGGATGGGGCTAAACAATGGGTGTGACTTGTCCCTGTGGGGCATGGCTTATGGGAGGTGGGGTCCTGCCTATGTTACGTCCTACACAAAGCATGGTTGGATGGGGTCAAAGGGTGTGTGTGGTTTGACCCTGTGCTACCTGATTCCTGGGTCACCACCTAAATCACTTCCTGCCTGGACACCTTCATCCATTTCCAGGGCCAGCCTTCCGGGTATTCGTGGGTGTCAACACTTCCCAGTCGGGTCTCTGGTCAGAATTTGTGGGGACATGGTGTAATCCAGAAAAGGGGTGTGTACACTTGTCACATTATACAATCCCCACCCATGTGTTAGTTTGATGAAATGTTCACAGTATACTACTCAGCTGTTTACTACTTCTCTCTAATGGTGTGCCTTATTTAAGTTTAAATATTAAATCACAGGTTTTGCATCAGTCATCTTGTGAAATGCAGTGTCACACTAAAAATATTGCCAGTTACGCCCTGTTTTACCCATGTTCAATTTTAATATTTGACCGCACAATATTTTCTTTTTATCTGCGAAGTTTGACGCTTTATTAAACATATCTTGAAGTATTTTATTGATCCTTATTGATTGTCTGGGAAGACTGAGTAAGAGCCTCGTGTGAAGAACAAAATGTGAAAGAAAACAGTATGGTACATTTTAGAAAACAGTAGGGAAAGTCCTCTTTTTAGCTTCTACAAGAAGGTTGAAACTCATCTCCTCACAGGATAAGAATGTTCAGGTTGCTTGCGTTCCTGATTTTTCTCCCATGATGGCAGATAGCGAACAATCCATGCTGTGCTGTTCACAAAGCCGTCAGCCTCTGCTTCCACACTAGACAACGAATGATTGTCAGGATACCAGAGAACACTGTGAGAAAGTGACAAGGAGTTTGTACAGTAAGGCCCGAGCAAGATGCAAGAGATAGATTCAACAGCTGTACATCAACAAATGAAACATCTCCTTTAATAATGGCCTCACTAGGAGACCTGAGTGGGTTGGGTACATGGGTGGTAATTCAGCCAGTCCTAGTAACCGAGGTGTGTCCACTGCTGAATCGGAGGAAGTACCTACATTTATGGTCTTGTAGTGGTGATGAGGTTTTTTTGTCATGCTGACAGCACAAGAGTTACGGTGGCCCATCTTTTGGGAATGTTGAGAAAATCATTCACTTACCTGGATCTGAATGTGAGAAAGTTTGGTACATATGCTCTACGGATTGGAGCAGCTTCTGAGGCTGCAAGGTTGGGTCTCTAGAACGAAGATATTCAGCAGGTTGGAAGGTGGTGGTCCAGAGGTTGTGAGGGCTATATTAAGGAAGGGTTTGGGATGTTTGCGTTCTAATGAATGGTTCTCTGTATGGTGATGTTGTTTATATTTTATTGTAGGTTGCATACAAGGCCCATCACCGAAAAAAAGGATGACATGGATTGTGGGGCATTCGTTAGTTTGGGGGGGGGGATATAAAGTTTGCTGGCAGCCGTCCATATGTTGTTAGCTTCATTGGTCAACCTAGTTCTTGCTAGAGGATGTGAAGATCTGTTAATAATTCATCTTGGTAAAAATGACTTGGTGCAGCTATCGGGGCTCTCATTATTGAAGATCATAAAAGAGGACTTGGTATGGCTAAAGAACATTTGGGCAAGCCCATGCACTGTCTGGACTGAATTTGTGCCCTTTAGAGTTTGGTGTGGTGTTTAAAAACAGAATGCCATGGTTAAAGTGAAGAGCAAGTTGAACAGGATGTTTTGTTCGAGTTTAGGCATAAAGGTGTTATTGCATGGAAACATTTAGGAAGATGATGTTACCTTATATTGGTAGATGGGGTGCATCTATCATTGTTTGGAAATGCATATTATTTGTTGGAGGTATGGGATTTGCTTGCAATATTGTGGTGTGAGAAGGTATGATGTTGAGTACTTCAGGACACTTTGGTTATAATGCATTATGTGTTTGTAAGGGGGTGGTGGGTGGGACAAGAAAACACCTTAACAGTGTTTCCCTGGTTTGTGGTGATTGGGAGTGGGGGTGATGAGTCACAAGCTGGCATATCGTCCTTTGGAGAGGCACATCTCAGGGGCTGGGGTGCACGTTTGGGAGAGTTGGAGCAGGTTAAGCTGGGGAGAGCTTTGAGAGTTTGGTGACTTGCTTGAGTGAGGAGGCTGTGGAAAGAATGACTGAGATGGGAGAGGGAAAATGTTAATATGGCATGGAGGTGATTACTTGGGGATTATTTGGCATTTTAGAGGGGCTTTAAAGGGGGAAGGGGGTCAGGTTGTTCACACTGTATTAGTAAGGCTTTGGTATAATTATTCTATCTGAATGTTGAATGGCCTGCAAACCTGCAATAATAAATGTGGCCTTTCTCATTATATGGAAATCTGTAGTTTATGTGGAATCATGCCTGATGGTGGCTCGGTAGGAGAAACCCCAAGGCTATTTTAGGTGGGTAGCATTTGCCACAGAGATCAGATTGGGACAGGCTAGAGCTGGGTGAGGGGTTGGGCTTTAGGTGAAGCACATATAGTTGAGGTGCCAGGAGTTCAGTCTCTTTTGACTGACTCTTGATCCATGGGCAGTCAGTGTAGAAAAGAGTGTTTAGTTGGTTCTCCTGCCCTCCCAGTTCAGTGGTGTGTCATTTGCAGGTAGGATGAACTGCATTTGGGATTTGAGGTTGGTTGTTTTTTTGTATTTTCAGGTAAGTTTTGATAAGTGATGTAAGAAATGGGCTGGGTGCAGCTAATGTTTGCCACTTTAGGACTGGTGCAGCTTTTAGGCCTTGCTGGTTGGCGGTAGTTGGAGGGGAGGGGTGAGTCACACATGGGAGCATCCATCCCTCAGGGGTTGGGGTGGGAACCACAGCTCAGGGGCTGGGATATGAGTTTGGTAAAGTTGTAGCAGGTTAAGCTTGTGATAACTTTGAGAGTTTGGTGATTTGCTTGGGAGTGGTGACTGTGGAAATAACTGCTGTGAGATGAGAGAAGGAAAAGGTAAGTGCAGTGTGTGTGATTTTTTTTTTTTGGGGGATCATTTGATATTTTCGGGGACCTTTAAGGGAGAAAGTGGATGGTCAAGTTATTCATCGTGTATTAGTGAGGCTCAGGTATATTTATTGTATCTGAATGTTGAATTAACTGCAGACATGTCTTAATAAAGGTGGCCTTTCTCACTATATGGAGGTCTGTGGTTTATGTGGCAGATTAATCTGTTAATGAGAAAACACGAACGTACACTCCTGATAAAGAAATGCCATAATTTACTTGAATAATTGACTATACAAAAAGGATACTTTCCACTCACCGCATGGGAACCCCTCTAGCTCTGAGTGCTCTGTAATACTCCATCCCATGATGAGGGGATATCCGCCTGTCTTTCTCACCAAGAAGTAGAAGAAGTGGAGTTGTTACCTACAAAATGAGTACCTATATCATAAGTAAAGATCCTTGTGTAACTTCTGCCAGTCTAGATCTTTTTTCATCTGGGTTACTGGCATTCATTGTATACTGGACAATCAAGACTTCCTTTCAGATCTCAGGATGCACTAGAACACAGCCACCATCCTTCTGTATGGTAATACATAACATTGGACCTAATTACGATGTCGGTCGGCAAGCATCTGACCGCTGATCAGAGGCTTTCCGCCGACATGGTAGGTTTAAACTCCGACCGCCGCATTAGGGTGAGGGCGGTCGGAGTTTAAACCGGCGTGGGAATCCGACTCGGTTTTGAGCCCGTCGGTCAGTCAGAACTGCACCATAATCCCTTGAAGACAGCGTTTCTGCTGTCAGGATTATGATGTCGGTTTCCAACAGCCAATCCATGTTGGCCTTTGCGACATGGATTGGCTGTCGGAAACCAACTTTCAAGGCCCCTAGCAGGGCCCCCCAGCCCTCAGCATTTGGCCTGGGGGGCACCTGTGGTGCCACCCTTAACATCCCTGCACAGTGTGGCAGGCACCATGAGGTACCTGCCACACTGTGCAGGGATGTGTACAAACTTACATTTTTTTAATGGGCGCTTGTGCTGTGGGCTGTTTCAGCCGCCACACAAGCTCCCATTGAAAAATTGAAGTTTTCGACTGCACTATGGGGCCGATTACGATGCGGTTGTAAAAGGGTCTGACCCTCGGTCGGAGCCTTTACGATTGCATCATATTATGCTGGTTGTATTCCTTTCTGACCGCCTCATTACAATGGAGGCGGTCAGAAAGGAATCCAACCGGTCATTCCAGCTGGCTTCCGGAGAGCCCATCGGCCAGTCAGAATGCGGCCTATAATCCCAAGGGCGGCTCTTTCCGCCCTTTGGATTACAATGTCTGGTTTCAGCAGCCTTTCCGTGCCGGCCTTTCAAAAACAGAAAGGCTGTCAGAACTCGCATTTGGGGGCCCCCAGCAGTGTTGCATTTGGGGGCCCCCATCGGGGCTCCCTTTGGGTGCATGGCCTGCAGTTGGAGGCCTTGGCGGCACCTATGGTGCCCCCTGTTGATCCCTGCAGGGAGGGATGAACTGCACCTCCCATTTTACAATGGGAGCATGCATTCCGGCCGGTTGACGGTCGGAATGCATGCTCCGATTGTAAAATGTAGGAATGCGACCAAACAGTGTTTGGTCGCATCCTAATGGGCCGGTTGGGACCGCCGACCGGGTGTCGGTCGTTCCCATCGTAATCAGCTCCCATGTGTGGTCGCATCCTAATGGGGTTGTCGTAACCGCCGACCTAAGGTCGGGTGGTTCCTTCCCCGAAAATGTGTCGGTCGGAGGTAACTCCGACTGACATCGTAATTAGGCCCAAAGTGTTACAGTATTTTGCTACACACACACTTTGGTAAATGCATTGGTACTGTAACTAGTATTTTTACCAAGGCAGACAAAGTTTCCAGAGTTTGGCACACTTCATCATAGGAAAGAATGACTGCAATCATACCACTTCAATTTGGCTACATGTGGTGCAATAGAAAGTGCCAGACAATTCTTCACAGCTGGATTTCCCGACCCCCCCGAGGACTGGCCCGTGGCCACTTGAATTATCCAGTGGTCCACCAGAGCAGCACACTGAGAGGACACTGGCTGCTTATCATGGGAAGTTTGCCTACCGCAGCACACTCAAGAGGCAGCAGGTATTCAGCCAGCAATCAGGAGCAGCTATAGAGGGAGAGACCTCCTTCCATCTGTGGGAATCATAGCACTGCCACGCAGGGGCACCCGCTTTGTCTCACCAATTTTTAATTTTCTAATCTTCACCAGGTTTTCACTTCACAAAGCTGGTGATGTTTTAAAATATCATCTGAAGTTGCAAGATGCATTTTCACCTATGCGGAACCTAAGAGTTAAAGGCTTATCAGCTTTGCTGGGATTGTGCAAGGGAAGTCTGAGGTAAAATACTTCACACAACAATGCAATTAAATGATAAAGAAGTAAAGCTTTAAACCAGTTTACTACAAAGAGTGAACATTTATACAGCTAAAGGAAATTTCATAAACAAGATAAATGGAAAATGGATAAGAATGGCCCTTGCAAGATTAATATTCTCTTAAACCAATTTGGCTACAAATTAATTGCATATTAAACACAACAATGTTCAGTAGCAGCAATATAAAGAGATTATTTGGAGTAATAATTCCTCAACCATTTACTTAGCAGTTGAAAGGGATGAAAGAAAACAGCTGCACCTAAAATAGGGACAGATTTAGAGCTTGACGGCGTACCCTCTCCGCCAAACTGAAGGCCCGTCCGCCTTGTTTAGGGGCTTATTTACAAGCCCCTTGCAACCCCGATGTGTCACTTTTAATATGGGAAAAAATGACGCACCTGCAGGGCAAGGGGCTTGCAAATATGTCCCTTAGAGTCAGGCGGACCTTCAGTATCTCAGCAGCGGAGATTACTCTGGTATCTGCTGCTGACATACACCTCTGACGGTCTGACAGAGTAAGGGCCGCAGAGGTTGTGCCATTTGTCTATCCAAAACGAGATGGTAAGTGAAAGTAAACACATTTTAAATTCTGATGGGGGTTTTTTGGTTGTTTTTTTCAACAACAAAAAAATCACGCTTTGGCATTTTCTTTTTAAAAAGAAAAAAAAGAAAGTGAAACTGTGCCGTATGGCTCCTCCATGTTGATGGAGCCGGATGGCACCCTTTCAATACATTAAATGGAACTGCAGTGACTGCGGTGCTGCCAATGTACGAGAACCCTGCTGGGGCAGCAGACATCTCTAAATCTGGAGTTCAGTTACTCCATCAGGATGACAGAGCAAAATATTTGGTTGCCCTGATGGAGTAATCGCATTCTAAATCAGGCCTCTAGCCTTTTATCCCTGGTGGTTCACTAGAGGGAAGCAGCGCATCAGGATTATTCTTGGCCTGGGCGTAGTTCGCGGAGTTTTGCTACGCGGAACTCCGTGAAGTTACAAAGAACTCCGCGAAGTTCTGCGAGTGGCGGAGTGCAGTGCGAACTGCAGTTTGTGCTGGTATTCCTGCCACTCGGGTAGAAATTCTACCCGAGCGGCAGCTCGCGAACTTACCGTTTGTGATTGCGAACTTACCGTTCGTGAGCGGGGAAAATCTCCGCTGCACATCGCGAAGCGGAGTTTTCTGCACTCCGCGAGCTCCGCGGAGTGCAGAAAACTCCGCAAACTCCGCGAACGGATCAAAGTTCACCACCCAGGCCTAGATTATTCACTAAAAGCCCTGGGTGATCATGAAGGTTGAGGGAGACCAGAAGGGCTGGGGTGAAGTAAACTGCTGAAGGAGATGCATGCTGTTTTAGAGTGGTGATGTTACTGATTTACCAATGTGTTTGTATAAAATGGAGGGGTGACTCTTATGGGCAGGATCTAGCAAGCTCAGTCCATGCTGCCAATAGATTGTCTAACTGTTGCAAAAAACATTCCCAAGTTAGACAATGTCAATCAAACTGAAAATGTCCTACATAGTTGCAAACCACACTATCTCTAGGGCCATTAAGCAACCAGGCACTTCTAACGCCTGGGGGCTGTGCTCAAAACATCTGATAGTGGGCACTACCAGAGACTCCAGTGGGTATTAAGGTCAGATGAGGAGGATAATTTTTCCAAGCCTGGCAGCACACCCTTATTCCAGCAGAGACTCCGGCAGGCATCAGGACAAAATACAGGACAATATACGTCTCCAGAAAGTGTAGGAGGAATTGTCTTCCTTTCTCGTCTCATGGGCATTCGAAAAGTGAGTGAATTTAACTAGGTAATGTCATACTAGGATTTAATTGGATAGTTGGGTGAGTGGGATCTGACCCAAGGTAGTTTTGGAAAAATTAGAACAAGTAGCATATTTTACATTACAATTTTCATTTAAACTTGCTAAAATGCCATAGGTTGTGAAGTGCACTAACTAAATACTCCAGCGCTTTTACGGATTGTCAAGCAAGCCTGATTCTCCCCATGGAGATTGGGAAGTGACTGGCTGTAGATATATTCACCTTAAGATACATTGGGGGCCTAATTACGATGCAGGCCGGACCGCGACCGACGGCTTGTCAGTTGCGGTCCGACCGGCATCTACTGCTGCGGTCCGATCGACGCATTACGATGAGTGCAGTCGAAGGCAGCAGTCGGAGGGACCGACCAACGCTTTCCTTAAGGGCGGCGTTTCTGCCGTCGGGATTATGATGTCAGTTTCCGACAGCCATTCCATGTCGGCCTTTCCGACATGGAAAGGCTGTCGGAAAGCGACATACAGGCCCACTAGCAGGGCCCTCTTCCCTCTGTGGCCTCAAACTTTTAGGCCTGGTGGGGGGGGGGGGAGGGGCACCTATCGTGCCCCCCTGAGCATTCCTGCACAGTGTGGCAGGCACCATGTGCTCCCATAAAGAAATGGAAATTTCCGGCCGCACTATGTGCTGTTGCATCATAATTAGGTGTTCAGAACCGCCGACCTATGGTCGGGCGGTTCCCTCATCGAAACGGTGTCGGTCGGAGGCAACTCCGACCAACATCGTAATGAGGGCCTATATGTTTGAAATAATGTGGCAAAAGGGTGCATTCCTGGGCACACACCATACATAGCATTCAAGTCACAAGCATAATGAGGAGTGAAATGCTCTATACACAGTTCTACCATTATGAGGCGTGAGATGCTCTGTCACCAGTCCTACTGCACAATAGAAAGTGGCAGGCCTAATTTGTTGCTAACGTCTACATGGAGGATCTACAAAGAGGAAACCAGCATTTGCAATGCAATAGGTCTCGCATTTACGTGAGTTTAAGCTATTGACATTGTAAATGACAATGCCTTTTATTTATGTTTTAAAAACCAAAACATAAATAAAAGGCATTGCCATTTACAATGCCAATAGCTCAAACTTGCATAAAATTTACTGTGGCATATGGAGTTTGGTGTGGCAAGTATAAAAATGTGCATGCAATCCCCAAAAACTAATATTAGGTGCAATTTATCGCACCTATTAAATTTCAAACCGAAGGAGTTGGACTTTATCTGGTGCAATAAATTGCAACTTCGCTCCGACCCATTCATAATCATGGCCTAATTGTCTGACTTGCCCATACTGCAAACATAAGGCCTGTCCTCCTGAAAACATGATTTTAGATTTCTTGAAAAAGAAAGAATGTTAGAAAAATTAGGTATACGGAAATGAAACGTGTTGTGCAAGTTCTTGAACAACCCATTATATGAAATAAGTACTATGAAAGCAAACATGCATATGCTAAACATAAAGAAAGTCCCTCTAAGGAGCTTGTGATTTCAACAGCAGTTTACATTCCACAAAAGCTTGGTTGAATAAGTAAGTTCACAAACGTCCCGAAATGAAAACGCTGTTCTTTTGCTCAGTGTTTATGAAACCACCATACCTTCACTATTATTCATGTGAAGGCTCATCACACCAAGCAACACTACCTAACCCACCACAGCATACCACATCACACAATACCACAGCAACAATCCAACTTCCTACACCACATCATCCTGCCCCCCCACACACCATACTATGCCGTATCACATGCTACACCAAAGCTTACAACACAATACTATCCTACACAAGAAACTTCGGTAGCATTCTGCTTCACACCACACCATATGTCTGTCAGTAGGACAACCCTATAACTGGGCCTTTCAAACTCCCAACAATGCCAAGGAGCCATTAAAACGTGGGGGATGTGCTATAAATAAACAATGCAACAGAACACAACATACCACACCACACACCCTTTAACAAACATATTGCCTCACATGATAGAAATGCGATTTTGCACACCCCGCCCCCATTGTCCATACCACACTTTGCCACATGATCCAACGTCGCATCACTAATCAAATGCCATACATTATCACACCTTCCTCATATGATACTAGACATGACTATAGCACACAGTGCAACAATGCATCACAACATTTTGCAGCAGCTTATAATGCCTTTCACAACATTTCACCGCAGCACACAGTAAAACAACTCACACAGCGACCAGGGAGACATTGCAAAACGGAGTAACTACATGATGGTGCACAACGGGCACAGAAGTGCTAGAATGGGATAATGCCACAGGACTGGTCATGTGAAGCGTTGGGGTGGAGGGTGTCAAGGGATAGTCAGTGGGTAGTAGCAGTGAACCATCAGATCTGGAGGACATTTAGAGACAAGAAAACCAATAGAGTGAGATGGTAGCACCTATAAATAACAGCATTGCAAAGGAACAAAAGCTGTGAAATGAAAACTTAACAAAAACAAATTTATTAGAAAAACACGGTATCGTTATTACGCTTTTGGAACGTCTCTTGAGACGTCAACCTCACCAAAGCACTCCGAGAGAGCACTTCTGCTAACCCTGCCCTGGAATCGAAAATGTCCATAAACTTTTCGTACCTTAAAGGGAGGCGCTTTAGCAGGTACCCAGACACACAGGGGCAATGTTTCCTCTCCAGAGAGAGGGTGGCATGACGACCTGTGAAATTCCTCTTACTTAAACATACGTAGTTTTGTAACTGCAAATTTACTATAAGATCTAAAATCGTCATACTGCCGCTAAGAGGCTAAAATCATTTTTGTATCAGAATACCTTTGAACGACCGAACTGTGTGTGTGTTAAACGTGTACCCTTAAGCAGCCACCAGGGGGCATAATCGCTCAAGAACTAGAATATAATGCGTAGTTCTAAAATGCGGCCTTCGCTTTTTATTTGCTAAAACTTTAGAAAGAAACTATGAACCGCGACTTCCTTCCTCATTTCTGCGGGGGTGTAATGGAAAAAACCTGAAAGAATAAAGACAAGCATTTGCAATGCAATAGGAATCGTATTTACGTGAAACCTATTGCATTGCATCACGGACGGGGGGGAGGAGCACAGACAACGGGAGCGCGGGCGGGGGGAGAAGGGGGCGAGAAGGCAGGTACAAAGTAGTGCTCACAGTCTAAGTAGTGTGTAACACTCGAAGTAAAGGGGCCAGTAGCCATGGGAGGGTACAGATGATGACATGGCCAAAATAAGGAGGGACTAACAAGCCTCATAATCAATCAGACGGCAACATTTACAAAAGACAATGACACGAGCCAATTAAAAACATGGGCGGAGCTTCCACGGAGCTACCATTCCATTCTGGATTACTGCATACCTCGCAAAGCGAGCAGCGCATGCGCGCTGCAACGGTAGGCTCGACCTAAAAAGTGACTTTTTCTGCTCATCACAACTTAAGAAACAGTTGTATTAGCCCACCACAAAGCTATTAGCCAAACTGATGTCCCACATCCTTTTGGCATGCTATTTTCTCCTCCTCCTTTCACATCTAGGTGAACACTTGGAGTGGTAAAAGTAAACTACCTTTCAGCTAGAAAGTATTTAGTTATTACTACTAAATGGCCATTATGCCGCCAACTTGCCATTGAACAAATTCACAAGCTTTGCCTCACACTCCGTTACTGGCAGAGCTGATGGCTATAACGCTCAATTAGCAGCTCTCACCATACAATTGGGTCTGATGAAGTCCCTGATTATGCAAGGTTCATTCTACGAATAGCCAAGCAAGATCAGAGGTAGAGCTATGCACCTGATACTTCATGGCAGGCATTCAGTAAAAATTGACACAATTGATACAAAGAGAACCTTGCATGACACTGTACAACATGCTGATCTTGAGAGGCATGTGCACCACATATGGAGGGTTATTTTGCTGGCATGTGTTACAAATCTGTAACAGATGAGTCAGTGAACAAAGTTCTCTCTCACTCTAGTAGAAACTCCTTTGGAAGTGGGACGGGACCATGTGACGACTGCGGGCACAGTCTCTCACAAACGTAAACCTGCCCACCAAAAGGGAAGACCTGCTTAGTATGTAGTTCGATCAACAATTTTGCCAAAGTTCAGACTCGCATCCCCAAATATCATTCAGTCATCAAGCCTACTAAAACAGCACACATGAAGTCTTTGTAGAAAAATTATTAGTCACCGCATTAGGGCAAATGAGAAATAAATGATGAAGAGGATGAAGAGCACATACATGTCATAACAGATTTAGGCAAAAAGGCAGAGATGTGGAGATCACATCTAAAGTGCAGAGCACAAATTCAAAGAAAGTAAGCCTAATGATGTGGAAAACATTCAAGCAACTCTTTCTGACTCGCAGCACATTACCCCTCCCACTTACTGGTGCATTTTTCACAAACGCCACCCCAAAGAGGTCATCATCAAAATGTATGATTTTCTACCACTAAGACAGGAGGTACTGCTAAGTTTCACGTTGTAGAAACTCTCTGACCTGCATGGTCCACACCCAACTAAATATATTTGTTCCTAGAAGCCATAAAGGAATTCAGGGGGCTGACTATATAAATCCCTTTCCTGTCAAAAGATAATTCTACAGCTGGCAGTTGCACTGACAGTTTGTTTGTCCTCCAGATATACCACTCATCTGGCAAGAAGTAACCAAGTGGCATAATCTGTTTCTACACGCATCTTAGGCCAATGGAAATGCAAGGAACCTCATGGACCAGTTGCATGAAGATGTTCCAGTGCATCTTGGGGACAACTAGCCATCTTCTGATTCCAGGTTACGGATCTGCGATATCACTGTAGAGTTGTTCACCTCTCACGAGTCATAGCGCTCCCAATCTTGGTAATGATAGTAAATAGCACATTACACTGAATCTGCATATATACAATAGATAGACAGGACAGAGAGAAAGAGAGACAGATAGATATATGGATGGACAGTTAGATAATTGCATAGCCGGATAGATAGATAGATAGCCGGATAAATGGATTGATTGATAGCTAGATAGATATATTGACAGACAGACAGATAGCTGGTTGGATGGATGGATGGATGGATAGATAGACAGAGAGATGGACGGCAAGATAGATAGATAGCTAGACAGATGGACGGATAGATGGATAGAGAGATAGATGGATAGAGAGAAAGACGGATGGATTGATAGACGGATGGACAGAGAGATAGGCGGATGGGCAGATAGACAGATTTATAGATAGATAGTCCATATGCTCAGTAACTTCAGAAATCCTTCTGGTATACAATTCTACTCTATGAAACGTATTACAGTTAATATGTAAGTAAAAATTGGTGTTTTCTAAAGCCTTGAATAAGATCGGTACATGGATACACTTGTATGTCTTTAAATGATAAGGTGCAGCAAAGTACAACATTCGCCCTTGCGAATACTGTTAAATATTCCATGTTGTACTTCGCTCATGGATTAAGGGAGCATGAACAGCTCCTCACAGGCACTGCCTTGAGACTGCACTACCCAGACTGATTCCAGTAGGTGTAAGAGAATGGTGGTGGTATTTCAGTGGTTTAAAGGAGGGCAGGGCAGAGACGCAAGCCCTCATGCTAAATCAGGGCTGCTGATAGAGGGGGAACTGGTCAAGTCACTTCAATAATAGGCATCCAACTGGGGCCCACCCTTGTTAGATGTGGGGTGTCAAGAGTAGTAAAGCATGAGAAGGCATAAGGATCATCATGCTTCTTGTCAGCACTGATCTGGGGGGAATATTCAGTGGCGGCCGGCACAGGTAAGAGCGGTGAGGCGGGACTGGGTGGGGGGAGTAGACAGACCACAGGATACGTAAGACTAAATACGGCGAGTGCAAGGTAAGTGGTTTTATTTATTTATTTTCACCTATCCTGTTGTCTGTCGACTAACCCCCCCCCCTCGCCCCAACGCCTCACCACTCTTACCTGTGCCGGTCGCCACTGAGAATATTGGTGTAAAGGAGGTCACAGAGGGACAGAGGTCCTTATGATTCTCATCAGTTCCAGTCTGTGAAAAAAGCTGCAGCAGGTTATGAAGCACAGGGCCTCTCACGCTTCTTGTCAGCACTACTTGAGGAATAGAGATTCAGCAGTGGCTGCAAAGGCAGAAGGTCCTAATGTTTTTCATGAGTGATGATCATCACTACAATCTTCAATCATGCTGAGGAGCATCTGAGGCCTCTGGTCCCAACAGTAGAGGTCCACCCAGCTTACTGATGGCAGCACACTAGGATGCTGGACACAGGATCTGAACCAGGCTGCTTCTTTGCACATCAGGTGATATACCTCCTCCTCAATCAGAGAACAGCAACAGCAAGACTTGTCCTCAGTCCTGGGGCAATGTCCCTACCTTTTGTGGGGAAACAGTCTCATATTCTGCTTCTGGTTGTCCACCACGCAGATGGCTAAAAGGCGATCACTGGGTAAGCCAAAGGGCTCAACTTATATCCAGTAGAGTGAAACTTGGCCTCCTACCAACTGGCCACTCAAATTCAATGCTAGTTCCCAACTTCTGGAGGGAGTCAATCAAGTCAAGTGTATTTTTTTCAGGTGTGCCACAGCTCCATGGCATGGCAACTACTACTCTGCTTGTTTTAACTAGGGTCCTTCTGATCTCTGGCCAACCAGATGCTGCTGCTGAGTCCTGGATTCTCTGGCAGACCAGATCACAGGGTTTCAGGATTAGCAGGTAGCCCCTTTTCATGCGTAAGGTGTACAGCTCAGACTATACCCTTGGCCACAGTCATTGTTCAAGTGCTGCTACTGTCTGGCCACAGGCTGACCTGCTGGAACTGACATGTCAGCTAAGCTCGAAGGATCCTTCCTGCTACATTTAGTGGGTGCAAATTCAAACAGACCGATACACTTGCCTTTACAACAGTTTCTACATGGAGGGGGACATAGAGAACAGTACAGGGGGGGACAGCAGGGAGAAGGTGAAAGAGGAGTTCCACTACCATTGAGGCATAGGAGCAGCCTATAGCTTCAGGGATGATATACACACAAGGGAGCAACATGTTCACTACTCTCAAATTCCCAAGCACTCTCACCAACTCCACATATCAGGGTATCGGAGACACAGTCATAAAATACTAGGCAGATTTACATATGGAGAGCCAATATGCAGATGCACTACAGGTAAAAAGGTCTGAACCCCATGACTATCAATCAGCTGCCACCAACCACTAGTCATATAGTAGCCTTGTCATGGAGACTGTATTCACCCATGTTAAAAAGAGTTCCACTTTAGATGGATCTCCATCACCCAACAGAGCCTAGTCCTCTATTATTGAGCACTAGTCAAGGAATTAATGTGCTGAATCTCCTGCACAAGATAGAAAACTGGGCTGATCAGAGTGAGAAAATGAGGACCAGGTTCTCACTGCACAAGAGACTTTTACCCCTATGCCATGTCTTGTGGCCACTGGACAGAAAAGCAAGCTGTGTATAGCCAGTCCTAGAGTCAGGATACTGGTAATTCATCTAGTTCTAGGTATTCCCTTTCTTTATGGTACAGATAGCCTGCATTTAAAATTAGAAAAAGCAAACTCAAAGTACTAGAATGCATTGTAAAATCTAAAATGATACGCTAATTATGCATAACAATAAGAAACTTGAGAGCCCTTCGAGGCTCAAAAACATGCCCAGAATTCTACCTACCAATAATCAACCTCCGACATGACTGGCAGACGCAACCTTTGTAATTAATTATTTTCAGTAAAGACATATAGCTGGCCTGTGAAATCCCATGTAGCATCTAAAACATCTAGTTTTTCATCTTCAGTATCCTATGAAATGAAGGAATTGTGCATAATGTTTATGTCGGATACAAAGATCCATAAAACACAGTACAGCAGGTACCAGGTGAAAACAGATAGATAAAAACAATAAATACCAGCAGTCTCATACAAGCGTCAGTCCCACAATCAGAAAATACAAGATAAAAATGAGGAAACTCCAAGAGGGATGGAGCAGCATTCAACAAGATACAGAAAGGAAAAGTGTACTTTTAAAGCATCGTTACTTCAACACTTGAATACTGCGCTTGCGGATAATCCAAGCAGCATGCAGAAATTTCGTCATCCCAACAATAATCACCTTTCTCGTGTCTGATCGTAAAGTGCGTAGTGTATGAACATACTGACAAATGCCAAGAGATTACATAATGGCCTTATCCATAGTTTTCGTGGTCTATCATAGGAAGGCCAGAAAAAGGCAAAATGAAGCGGAGTTTTTCCGCTAAATTGCATGAGTCCCAGGCCTGTGGTCAATTCCAGAATGTGTGCCATGTCTGCATTGGGCTCCATGCAGCGCAGGCAAGTTGACGCAAATCCTGGAAATATCCTATGGAACCTCGCCGGGGTGAGGTAGGCCCTTTGCAGTATGCGTTGGATGTATTGAAACCGGGCATTGCGGGAGACCCTACAGCAGAGGTCTTCAAACTGTGGGGTGAGCCCCCCTGGGGGTCCGTGGATGGTTTCCAAGGGGGGCGCAAATGCCTCTGTAATTACATGTAAATGAAGATGGCCTGGAACTGTGGCCTTATTTATTTGCTGCATTTCCTGGCTGTCTTCATTTACACGCAGCCCGGAGTGCTGTGAAGGGAGGTCACTGGCAGTTCGGGCTGGACTGTTCCCATGGGGCACAGGGTCAAGAGTGATTTGCATATGGCTGGGTTCAAACTGGAATGGCATGGTGAGCAAAAAAACGATAGATTTAGGCCCAGATCTCTGTACTATGGTGAATGTATGACATTGTTCTGCATTCTGTCACTCAATTGTTGTTTTTGCTCTGGAACACATGGCACCAGCCACATTTTAAGTAATTTTTGATCCGTTTGAACTAGAGTCACATTTTTTTGTTAAAATCTGCAGATTATGCAACAGATAATGGATTATGTAGCAAATGCGGTAAATCCATAACAATGCAGAAAACGCTTCTGCCTCAAAAACACACAATTCCTGTGGCCCTGGCTTTAAGTGACTAATCAATTAATGGCTGGTAAAAGGATGTATTGTAACGGTCATAGTGGCCGACCTTGAAGCTGGGGAACAAGGTTCGAGTCTTGACGGGAGGCTAAAGGATCCTGTGATTCTGGGCAAATCACTTAATCTCCCTGCACCTGGAAAAAAATTAACGTGTCCGTCTGTAATGCAGCTGGTGCTCATGTAAAGTACTCTGATACCTTCGGGTCAAGTACGCACTATATAAAAATGCAAAAAAAGAAAAGCCTTGTTTCTTCTTTAACTGTTTCCACTACCACCCCACCCTTGCTTTCAAGCAGAGCACCTCAAAGTCCGCACTAACCATTCAAGGGCAGTTGTTTTTGTAAAAGGTGAGTCCAGGGGGTAGCAGAGAGGAAGTCAGCAGGGTTCCATTCAGATGCAGAGCTCTGGTCCTCTTGACCCCTAGGACCTCGGAGTAATGGTCCAGGAAAAAGAGGAAAAGAGTAAGATTCATAAATATAGTCAACAAGATGGCCCAGAAGAGAAAGCACTGTGTGGGGGCTTCATTTTTATGGTTACAAATGGCAAGAGATGGCTTCCTCAGAGAGATACCCCAAAGAAACAAATGCTATAAGGGACCTTTTTTATAAATATAAAAACAGGGCCATCCATTAGTGCAGCAGGTAATGCTGTCAAGTGTGTAAGTGGCTACTGCTGCTCAATTATGGCCATCTTACCATGAAGTGGAGTGGGTGCCCATTTTCCTTGCTAGTCTAGTATCAGAGCCCAGGTTACCCTTGCTGGTTTTTAACATAAAGGGGCAGAAAGAATCACTGGTACTGCAGGTACAGTGGCACCAGGAGCCAGAAGTATGAGAAGCCAGCTAAACCTTAATTATGGCTGTTTACTGTCCTTCCTTCTTAGCACTAGGGCCCATGGACACTTGCCAGTGTTGATTTGGGCCTCAGAGCAATACCCCACAGGAGGGGAAAAATTAATGCAGTGGAGAAACCTTTGTTTGGCCTTAGAGAGATGGCAGAGAAGAGTGTGTGGCTAGATAGGAGTCCATGTTTTTAACAAAGGGCAGAGGAGACTGCCCTCTTTGCAAGGCAGTAGCTAACAGTGTAGCAGGTTCAGCAGCACTGGGGCCCAGGGGTCAGAGGGGCCCACTGCATCACAGTTATGACTGTCTCACTTTAAAAAAGGTGCATGGGAGCTTATTTTCTAACATTAGGACCAAGGGCACCATTGCAAATAAAGGAAGACAACATGTGGGAGCTATTTTTTGTGAAAGGGCCTGTTTTAAGATTAGAGTGATGGTCCGGCATGGTGAAGAAGAGGTATAAGAGGCAGAGGAGATAGCCTGCTACTCAGGACTGAAGTAGTGAAGTTATGATTTGTGCTACAAGTGTAGTTGCGTTGAGGACCAGTAGTGCGAGGGGCTCACAACACCTCAATTATAGGGGGCAGTATTTTGGGGTCAGTAACTGTTTGTTTTTGTTTGATTCATTTGCTGTTTTAGAAGTCTCATATTTAGTGTGGTTTATGAGCTATAGAAAAAGTACTCCTGAAATGATCTCATAATCCATGCCCCTACGCTCAGCCCTTTCCCTCCCGCTCACCCAATCCTTGCTGTAAAGTTTTGGAGGGGGGCTTGACATTAAAACATTTTGCTTAGGGGGGCTCAGAGCAAAATCGTTTGAAGACCTCTGCCCTACAGGGATATATAAGGGCCCTGTCCCATTCTTTTTGTGGCAGTTCTTGGCTCAAGTCCACCTTCCAAACTCTGCTGAGCGCTAGTAAGGGGGCCTGTGTTAGATGTGAAAGGGACGAGTTAGCCACGTTATCAAGCGATGGCCATTCCCCATATTTTGCAGTGCCTGTATGAGTGGGTGCTGGGCAGGTTCAATATCTTTAAGGTGCTATAATCTTCCAGGTTCCGCCACCAGTCGGCCATAACCCTGAAAGTGCCCTGCCTTGAGGCCTTTGTCATCCCTCAGCTGGTCAAAAAGAACCAGTGTCCCTTCCCAAAACAAATGTCCCAAGATGCCCAACCCAGCTTCTTCCCACATCGTCACTCCCTCACCCCAGCTCTTTGAATGATCTGATAGATCCTAGCCGGATCGCAAGTGCATCTTGAGGCATATCTCTCATGAAGAATAATCCCTCGGGAGCTGCAGTGGGCCACTCGCAATAGCCTGCTGGCATGCTGGGGCATCACCCCCTATGGGAGGAAAAACTCACATATCACCCGCTTCACGACGTGCCCAGAGGCCAGTCCCAATTGGCCTAAGTAGTGACCTGGCAACCAATGAGTAGGCCATTGCAGCTGCACTGCCAAGTAATAATATTCAAAGTTAGGAGCTTCTAGACCCCCCTTATCTACCGGGAGTTGTATCTTGGTCAACACAATGCAATGTTGCCCTTTGTTCCACAGGAAACCCGCTAACATTGTATGCAATGTACAAAATGTGCTGCGAGGGATGTTCTTCAGGAGATTGTGAAAAAAATATAAGAGACGGGGGAGTATTCTGATTTTGGATACGGAAACCCTGCCCTGTACTTATAGTGGGAGTGTACACCAAAATGTTATCTGTAGTCAGGGGAAGGCCACTGCCCTCGTGAGATTCCCATCAATGAGTTCACAAGTAGCATGATAGATGTTGATACCCAGGTAGCGAAAGGTGCGCGGTTCCCAGTGGAGAGAGTGTGGTGGGCAGTCCTGGTGGACTGGAAATAGACAAGTTTCTGACCAGTTCACTCCTAGCCCTGAGGCAGCTCGGAACTCTGTCAACACACTCACTATCTCATAGATGCCCTGTTGTACATCTCTTACATAGAATAAAACATCATCCACATACAGTAAGACCACTTGTGTGGATCCCTCTAAGGCAGAGGTTCTCACACTTTTTTGACCCGCGGCTCCCTTGACCTACTGGCCTTTGGACGTGGCTTTCCATTATGTTACTTTTGTTTGGCGGGTGGGGGGGATGTAAGCCCGGCCTCGGGATTACGTCCATTTTTCTCCCTGGAAATAATCGGGATGAAGCCGATTAAGATGTAACAAAATAAAAATATAGCAATTGTTTGATAAAACACTTAAATTGGTTAAGTCAGAAACAATACTCTTCAGGACTGGGGTGTGCATATTGAATTTTTTTAACTCTTTTTTGTTTTAAAAAATTGCCTCCAGAGGAACTCACTCCTGGTAACCAAGTCGAGAGGGAGATGGGAAGGGGACGAAAGAAATAATTCTCATTGGCACTTTTCATGAGATCACGTCAATGGGCCACTGCATTCTAGCAGGAGTAGAGTGAACGTAGAGTTGTATAGTCATCAATTAGTTTGTCATGCATTTCAATGCAAGCCCTCAAGTGGACATGGATAGATACAACTAAAAATCCACTGGATGAATAATGCACTAAGCAGAGCCAAGACAAGACATGTTTTTGCAACGCTCCAAGCGCACTAAAGCTCCCAAACTAGCACTATGTAAGTAATGATGAATTGTTATATTGTAAGAAAAAGTTAAAACATAATTTTCAGCAAAAACATGTTAGGTAAAGGTGCCCAAAATGTGTGTTGAGCTATTGTGCAGAACTCCACTTAGACAACCAGCACGGACCTACATTTTTTTATTGTATTTGGCCCCAGGGGAAGGCTCAGGGAGGGAAGCTCCATGTCCTCCTCCCCTGTTTAATTGAATTTGGCCCCGGGGATGGGTTGACATCATCCAAGCTTATTTTGCACACATTGCTCCATAAATGGGTACGGCATTAGAGCTATGGATGTAAGTGCAAAATAGCTCAGAATAATTTGAAGCATCACTAATGCTAGCATACATACAACTTCCATAGGTGAAGCAAGCTCCTGTTATGTGCAACATTGACCCTATACCATTCACTTCATGGGTAGCTGAGTTCATGTTGACTATCAACCACAGATAAAAGGGTAACCTGTACTGCACATAATGTTCAATCAGGATTCAACTGTTCAGGGGAAACCAAGTTCCTCCAGATACTCAAGCCCTGTTACATAACTAATGCCCTACTACGGACAGTCTTTACCTGTATCAAACCCCCCACAGTCACTGAACGTACATTAAGAAATTAAGTGGATCTGAGTAGAAAAATGGGTACTGTAAACAGTGTTTACCCTATGGAGAGAGTTTACTCTGTGCCACACTGTTTGCACCAGTGACACTCTCATGAGAAATACACCACAGAGTATTAAAGAACAAGTTACTTACCTTCGGTAACGATATATCTGTAAGAGACATAGGTTACTTATGGATTCCTCACCTTAGAATTGCCCCCAGGCGTCAGACTGGATCCGGAGAATTTTTTCCTCAGCAGTACCTCTGTGCGTCGATAGGTGGCGTCAGTCGACTCCACGTTCGTCGCTGGCGTCGTGGTCGCCGGAATGACGTCGCGGTATCTACTTAGACGCCGCCCTCGCGCGCTGACGTCAGTTCTTTACACGACATTCCACGCCAGAAGCGCAGAGCCATGCAAGACACTGACCACTGGTGCACAAAAACTAGGGCCATGAAAGGGGAGTCCCTTACCCTAGAAATCAATTCGCAGAACGGGGAGGATGGGTGGGGCGGTGAGGAATCCATAACTAACCTATATGTCTTACAGATATATTGTTACCGAAGGTAAGTAACTTGTTCATCTGAAAGAGACAGTTAGTTATGGATTCCTCACCTTAGAATAGATACCCCAGCAATACCAACCCCGGTGGTGGGTCTGCAAACCAAGTTCACACCAGAAAGTCCTGGAGAACTGAACGGCCGAAGAAGCCGTCCCTCCGGACTTGGCTGTCCAGGCAATAGTGTTTTGTAAACGTGTGCAGTGAAGCCCACGTAGCGGCCTGGTAGATGTCAAGAAGGGGGACTCCACGTCCCAAAGCAGTAGTGGCTGCTGTCGCCCTGGTGGAATGGGCACGCAACCCAACTGGAGGTTCCGTTTTCGCTAAGGAATAGCAGATTTTGATGCAAAGAACGACCCATCGGGAGATGGTTCGTTTTTGCACGGCCCGACCTTTCTTGGCGCCCACATAACCGAGAAAGAGCTGGTCATCCACACGGAATTGTTTTGTGCGATCCAGATAGAAGGAAAGCGCACGTTTTGGATACAGACGGTGGAGCCTCTCTTCCTCTTTAGAAGGATGCGGAGGCGGAAAGAAGGTAGGCAAAGTGATAGTCTGTCCTATATGGAAGAAGGTAACCACTCTAGGAAGGAAAGAAGGCCTAGTGCGGAGGACAACCTTGTCCAGATGAACAGCCAGGAAAGGAGGCTTAGAAGAAAGGGCCTGTAGCTCACTCACCCTGCGAGCAGAGGTGATGGCAACCAGAAAGGCAGTTTTAAGGGTTAAAAGTCTGAGAGGACAGTTATGAAGCAGCACGAAAGGAGCACACATCAGATAAGTAAGAACCAGGTTCAAGTCCCACTGGGGCATCACGAAAGGAGTAGGAGGAAACAAATGAGTAATGCCCTTAAGGAAGCGATTTACAATAGGGGACTTGAAAAGAGAAGGCTGGTCAGGCAGCTGCAGGAAGGCCGAAATGACCATAAGATAGCCTTTGAGAGTGCCCAGAGCAGAGCCCTGCTAGGCCAAAGAAAGAATGAAGAGGAGAACCTCTGAAAGGGGGGCAGAAAGGGGAGCCACAGCCTTTGCTGTGCACCATGCCACAAATTTGTTCCACCTACAGGCGTATACCGTTTTAGTGGAGGGACGCCTGGCTGCCAAGATAACATTACAGACTTCAGGAGGAAGGTCGAAAGCTGTCAACTGTCGCCACTCAATCTCCACCCAAGGAGGTGGAGGCTGGACAGGTTCGGGTGGAGGACCGTCCCCTGCTGCTGTGACAGAAGATCCTCCCGAAGAGGCAGTCTGATCGGAGGATCGATGGCCATGTGTAACAGCTCGGGATACCAGACTCTTCTCGCCCAAACCGGAGCCACGAGAATGACTTGGGCCCGGTCGCGCTTGATCTTCTTCAGCACTCAGGGCAGAAATGGTATAGACGGAAAAGCGTATAAAAGACCGAAACTCCACTCGCGATGAAAAGCGCCGCCTAGCGAGTGCCGCATTGGAAATTCCAATGTGCAAAACTGCTGTCATTGCGCGTTCTCTTCAGTGGCAAATAGATCTAACCAAGGCTCTCCCCACTGCTGAAAGAGACCTTGCACCACCTCCGAGTGAAGACGCCATTCGTGATCCATCATGCACCTGCGGCTGAGTTCGTCCGCCCTGGCGTTCAGAGAACCTGCCAGGTGTTGAACCACCAGAGATATGCCCTGATGTTCCAGCCATGTCGAAAGGCGGAGAGCCTCCTGACATAGGGTCCACGACCCCACTCCGCCCTGTTTGTTGCAGTACCACATGGCGGTGTTGTTGTCCGTGTACACCTGCACCTCTACTCCCCGGACAGAGGGAAGGAATGCTTTTAGTGCAAGTAGAATCGCCCGAAGCTCCAAAAGGTTGATATGTAGCCCGGACTCCGCCGGAGACCAGGGGCCTCTGATCTCTGCCTCTCCCATGTGGCCGCCCCACCCCAGCAGTGATGCATCTGTCACCAGTGTGAACTCTGGTTGGGGAAGGGAGAGGGATCTGCCGTTGACCAAATCCCGGTTCGTTAGCCACCACTGCAACTGGTGTGCAGTGCCCTCCGAGATCTGGGCGCAATCGGAAAGATTCCCCTGATGCTGTGCCCACTGGAACTCCAGGTCCCACTGCAGAGCCCGCATATGCTACCTGGCATAGTCCTCCAGCAGGATGTAGGAGGCCATGAGGCCCAGTAGCCTCAGGGTCATTCTGAACGAAACCCGGGATAGAGGCTGAAAGATCGGAATCAGAGCCCGAATATCCCGGATAAGCTGCTCGGGAGGATAAGCCCAAAACTGCGCTATGTCCAGAACCGCTCCGGTGAAAAGGAGCTTCTGAGAGGGGATCAGGTGTGACTTTGGCACATTGATGGTGAACCCCAGCGAATGCAGGAGGTCGGCCTTAGTCGGAGGTAGGAGACGAGCCAGCCTTCAACAGTCAGTCGTCGAGATAGGGGAAGACTGGAACCCCTGATCTGCGCAGATGAGATGCGACTACCGCCATCACTTTCGTGAACACCCGAGGGGCGCTGGTAAGGCCAAAGGGGAGCACGGTAAACTGAAAGTGCTCGAGGCCTACCGTGAACCGCAGGTAACGCCAGTGGGCCGGCAGGACGGGGATGTGAAAATAAGAGTCCTGCAAGTCCAACGCTACCATCCAGTTTCCAGGGTCGAGAGCAGACAGGACCTGAGCCAGTGTCAACATCTTGAACTTTTTCCTCCGGAGGAAGCGGTTGACGTTCCTGAGATCCAAGATAGGACGCAGGCCCTTGTCCTTCTTGGACACCAGAAAGTAGTGGGAATAACAACCACGACCGACTTCTGGGGCAGGAACGCGCTCAATGGCTCCCTTGGCCAAGAGAGCCGTAACTTCCTGTTGGAGAAGGGCCAAGTGAGCCTCCGACAAGCGATGGAATTGAGGTGGCATGGATGGAGGGGTAGTCTCGAAGGGGAGGGAGTAGCCCCTTCGGTTTATCTGCAAAACCCACCTGTCCAACGTGATATTGAGCCAGTGGGGGAGGTGATGGCGAATCATGCCGCCCACTGGCAATTGATGGGCCTGAAATGCCAGACTAGGAGGGTATGGAGGCTGCTGCAGAGGGGGCGCTGGTGGACTGGCCCGCCCGCTGGCCCCACGACCCACGGCGGTGGGATCAACATCCCCGGCCGCGCAGAGGCTGGACAGCTTGTGCAGGCCTGTGGCTCTGGGCGGAACGTGGCAGGGCACCCCTTCCATAGCCAAGAAAGGGGCGAAAAGCAGACTGCGCTGGGCAGGAGATGGAAGCGAGGCCTAAGGATCTGGCCGTAGCCCTAGAATCCTTAAAGTGCTCGAGTGCGTTGTCTGCCTTGTCGCCAAACAGGTGACGGTCATCAAAGGGCATGTCCAAAAGTGTTGCTTGGACATCCCCCGAAAAGCCAGTGGACCTCAACCAGGTGCAGCATCTCAATGCTACTGACGTGGAAATCGTCCTGCCCAGTGAGTCGGCGGTGTCCAGCCCACACCGGATAGTGAACTTCACTGCGTCTCTCCCTTCGGCAACAGCACGGGAGAGCACGGCCCGGGCCTCCTCTGGGCACTGTGGCAGCACCTGCGCAACTGTGTCCTACACCGAGTGGGAGTAACGGCCCAATAGACATGCGGTGTTCACCAACCGCAGTCCCAAGCTGGAGGAAGAAAACATATTCTTCCCAAGGTGGTCCAGCTTCTAGGATTCCCTATCAGGTGGTGCGTTAGGGAATGCGCCCTTGGACGTTGAGGCTTGGACTACCAAGCTCTCAGGGTTAGGATGGGAAGAGAGGAAAATGGGGTCTCCCGGGGCCGGGCGATGGCGTCGGGCAATCATCTTATCCACAGGAGCCCCTGTATTGGGCTTGGACCAAGTGCCCAAAAGGATGTCCGTAAGGGCCTCATTGAATGGCAGCAAGGGCTCCGAGGAGGCCGCTGCCGGTTGAAGCACCTCTGTCAGGAGGTTAGTCCTGACCGCCACCATAGGAAGCTCGAGGTTTAGGGCCTCGGCTGCCCTTCACAACACCACTGTGTAAGATGCACCCTCCTCCGTAGCCACGGTAGGGGGAGACAGCATGCCAATGTCTGGGGAGGTATCCAGACCACTGGCCTCACCCAACTCCTCTTCAGTCCGGTTCCTCCAACTGGTCTGCAAGAGGGTCCACAGACCCCTCCCAGTCCTCCTCACCCTCTCCTGTGAGCCACTCAGGGCGGTAGTAAACATCAAGGGAGAACAGGAGTACAAAAGTACCGGTCGGCGCCGGTCCCGACGTCGGACGACGTTGGTCCGGCTCCGTGTCCTCATCGAGGGGGAGGCCGGGGTCAACGCCGGCTGGGGAAACAACCGGCGTCGGAGGCGACGGGGGTGTCGTCACAGGATTCGGCACCGAAGGAGGTGTCACGAGGTTGACCGGCGCCGATCCGGATCCAGGCCTGGATCCTTGGGAGCCCTGCAGCGCCGGAGCCTAAGCCGCCAACATCGAAGGCCTAGAGTCCCCACCCGAGTCTGCGGGGCCAGAGGGCGCGCCAGCGGAGTCGGGCTGCCCAAAGAAAGGGAGGGAAGGCCGGACTTGACCCAACAGGCTCCACGGGCAGAGCCGGACGACTACCTTCCGCTTCCCGCGTCAGCCGACGGATGGGGAGAACGCGAAGAGCAACGATGCTTCTTCGCCTTCTTCTTGTGCTTCGACTTACCCGAAGACTTCGATGACGAGTGGTGGTGGTGGCTTCGCGACCGGTCCCGCGACCTCCCTCTCGACCAGGACCTCAAACGGCACGGAGCGGACTGCCGGGCCTCGAGAAGCTTTCGGGACTGCTCCCGCAAAGACTCCGGGTTCATGGCCCGGCAGATTGAGCACGACTTCGGGTCTTGGTCGCACTCCAGGTACCAAAGGCACTCGAGGTGCGGGTCCTTGACCGACATCAATTTGCGACAGGAGTCGCAAGCCTTGAAGCCGGTCGATGTGACATCCCTCCGTGCACCAGGAGTCGATCGACTCAAAAAAGGTGTCGACAAAAGTCGTAAAAGCGGAGTCAAAAAGTGACTCGAGGTACCGCTCGCTCCGGATCTGCGCTGGCTGGCGCGGAAAAAGAAAGAACTGACGTCAGCACGCAATGTCATTCCGGCGACCAAGACGCCAACGCCGAACACGGAGTCGACCGACGCCACCTATCGACGCGCAGAGGTACTGCTGAGGAAAAAATTCTCCGGATCCAGTCTGACACCTGGGGGTAATTCTAAGGTGAAGAATCCATAACCAACTGTCTCTTTCAGATAAGTATCTACTAAGAACAGTGTACACTCTATACAAAACTTGCCCCAACAGAGACTATCCACCTAAAATATCCAAGGTCTGAAGGTGCGAAAGAACATACTACCTGCAGCCTTCATACTGTAGTGAAAACTTTACAGAAAACCCATCTTCTGAAGCCAAACAAGCACATGTACATAGGTTAGTAACTGGTGCACACAGTCTTCTATGTTATGTAGACACTGTCAGGCAGAGATGATTCTGTCTAATAACTCAAAGCTACTTACAGTACTTAGTATGTGGAACGTAGAATCTTTGCCCTGTTGGAAATGTTTTCTGCAGAGCCAAAAACCTTGTTTGAAACATGCTGAACACAAAATGCTAAATATCACCTGCACACAGAGTTAGTCTTCAATACAAAGATTTACAACATGTTCAATACCTCTACACACCTATAATGAATTAGGAGGATTTTTTTTTTTAAAACACTTACACCCATTAGCTGGACACAGGCTGTACAAAAGTAGGTAGAAAAGTAATATGGTAGTTATCCGTCACTATGTACACTAAAAAACAAACTAACACACTCATTGGATGATGTCGTCAGTGATGTCATCAATGGCGTCAAGTGAGATGCAATCAGTGATGTCATAAATGATGTCATGGAACATGTCATGAGTAATGTAATATGTGTGGTCATAAGCAGTGCAGGGCAGGGGCACAAGTTATAGTTAGCTCTTCTAACTATAACTGGTGAATTTCTGTGGTTTTGTGAGTTCAAAACATTATCGTTGTGACAGACATATTCACCTAACTATAACGTCATTTTAACCTTTGGTTTTTAAAGTGTTTGTATATATATATGATGATCAAGACAGTATACTAGTCGAAACGCGTCACGGAGGATTTATGCAGTGAATAAATCCCTTTTTGTTGAACATTCGACCATCTTTCCCTGAGTGCGCGCTTTATTGCATTTGTACTTGGTGAAATTGACAACCGGTCGTCTCCGCCGGCAAGCGCGCCACCTTCCATGGGCAGCCGTTCCCAGAAGGAGTCTTATGTACGTGGATATATCCTATGCTTAAAGACTTTGCTGTAGAAATGGCAAACGACTTTGTCCCTTTCTATCTTGGCATGGATGGCACTGTGCTAATCCCACGGTTTAAGATTTTGATAGAAAAGCAGACCTTTGAGGTGAGCAAATATAGAGTGTCGCTGGTGTTGAGAGTTCTCTATACTGGAGCTGCTTTCCAACTAAACTCAAGAACTACCCAGAGTTCTCTGCTTCCTTTTTTGCATAATTTATGCATCACTCTATGCCTGAAAGGGTTTTGTTTTGACCTATACTGGGTGCTCCCTTGTGTCTGGACAAAGCTGTGCCTCTCTGAAGAGCTCAAATGAGAGCAAAACAAGTGTCAGGGGTTGCTTTCATTCATTTTAGGCTGGCTTGGATGGTATTTTACCAATCCAAAGCTGTAATACTGTGCCTGGAGTGGTAAAAGGCTTTGGCCATTTTACAACTCGGCATGGATAGCACTGTGCTAATCCTATGCTTAAAGACTTTGCTGTAGAAATGGCAAAAGACTTTGTTCCTTTCTATCTCGGCATGGATGGCACTGTGCTAATCCCACGCTTAAAGATTTTGATAGAAAAGCAGACAATTGAGGTGAGCAAATATAGAGTGTCACTGGTGTTGAGAGTGCTCTATACTGGAGCTGCTTTCCACCTAAACTTGAGAACTACCCAGAGTTCTCTGCTTCCTTTTTTGCATAATTTATGCCTCACTCTATGCCTGAAATGGTTTTGTTTTGACTTATACAGGGTGCTCCCTTGTGTCTGGACAAAGCTATACCTCTCTGAAGTGCTCAAATGAGAGTGAAACACATGTCAGGGGTTGCTTTTATTCATTTCAGGTTTGCTTGGATGTTATTTTACCAACCCAAAGCTGTAATACTGTGCCTGGAGTGGTAAAAGGCTTTGGCCATTTTACAACTTGGCATGGATAGCACTGTGCTAACCCTATGCTTAAATACTTTGCTGTAGAAATGGCAAAAGACTTTGGGCCTCATTTATGAGGTTTTGCCGTAGGGCAGCGCAGCAGTGCTTCCCTACGGCAAAAGAAAAGGGCAGGAATGCGCCGTATCTATAAGACACGGCGCATTCCTGTCCTTTTCCCCTGCGCCGGCGCACAATGGGCTGCTGTGCGCCAACGCAGGCACCTTTGCACCATGGTGAAAGGGAGCCTGCGTTGCGGGGATGATTATTTTTGTACAGGAAGGGAAACCTTTCTGTACAAAAATAATCACAAGACGCTTTTTCCTCTTTCTATGTGTGCTGCAAAATGCAGCACACATAGAAAAAGAAACAAGCATTGGCATAGCCAATAGGTCTCGCCTTTGGGGCCTTATAAGTGTTTAGGCAGAGCTATTGACTTTGCCAATGTGTTTAAGCTGTGCTGTAGAGAAGTGTGGCTGCTGTGCAGCATGCTGAAAAGTTGTAATAAAAAGTGTCAGAAGCATTTTTGTTACCTTATATATGACCAAAAAGGCATTATGTCCGACAGAATGACCATATTAAAAAATGTATGTACAATAAAAAATTTCCTTATTTTTCTTTTGTTCTTGAAATGTTGGCAACTTGTTTTTGCCTATTCCAATGGTTGTTTGTTAAAGTTTTTTTTTGAGGGGGCATAAACAATTGGAGTTTGAAGGTTGTGAATTAGTACCTGTATTATAACACTAGAGGCGGCCAGACGCTAGGGGAGAATCAACAGATGCCAGATTCCGAGAGCAGGCTGAGGTGGTGTTGAGTGATATTGAGGTGGTAGTGGTGGTGGTGGTGGTGACTGGTGCTGAGACGATGCTGAGGTGATGCTGAATGATACTTAGGTCTTGCTGAGTGATGATGATGTGGTGGTGTTGAGTGATGCTGTGGTGGTGCTGAGTGATGCTGTGGTAGCGCTGAGTGATGCTGGGGTGGCGCTGAGTGATGCTGGGGTGGCGCTGAGTGATGCTGGGGTGGCGCTGAGTGATGCTGTGGTGGCGCTGAGTGATGCTGTGGTGGCGCTGAGTGATGCTGTGGTGGCGCTGGGTGTTGCTGTGGTGGCGCTGGGTGTTGCTGTGGTTGCGCTGAGTGTTGCTGTGGTGGCGCTGAGTGTTGCTGTGGTGGCGCTGAGTGATGCTGTGGTAGCGCTGAGTGATGCTGTGGTGGCGCTGAGTGATGCTGTGGTGGCGCTGAGTGATGCTGTGGTGGCGCTGAGTGTTGCTGTGGTGGCGCTGAGTGTTGCTGTGGTGGCGCTGAGTGTTGCTGTGGTGCGCTGAGTGATGCTGTGGTGGCGCTGAGTGATGCTGTGGTGGCGCTGAGTGATGCTGTGGTGGTGCAGAGTGATGCTGTCGTGACACAGTGTCTTTGCTAGTTACAGTGGGTAGAAGAGGGGTAGAGGGGTAGTAGAGGGGTAGAAGAGGGGAAGAGGGATAGAAGAGGGGTAGAAGAGGGGTAGAGGTGTAGAAGAGGGGTAGAGGGGTAGAACAGGGGTAGTAGAGGGGTAGTAGAGGGGTTGAGGGGTAGAAGAGGGGTAGTAGAGGGGTAGAAGGGTAGTAGAGGGGTAGTAGGGTAGAAGAGGGGTAGAGGGGTAGAAGAGGGGTACTTACAGGGAGGCAGCAGAGGTGCTGAACACAAACAGTGACTAGGTACAGGCATAGGTGAGACCTTTATTTTTATAAGCCTAATGTACGATCGGTAGTGGAAGCTCGCACTCTGATCACCACGCCAGTAAATGAAATGTTTTTAGATGGAATATACATTTTTTAAATGTTTGGTAAAGGTATTTTTGAAGGTCTCAAATCTTTTATTGTTGGGAAATTACTGGTATGAGTCTGTATAGGCCCGGATCCCTGATTAATTACTGACCTGTACAACATAGGAATCGCGAGTTATTGATGAAGGAATCCCCTGAAAACATTCCCTTTTGTTTAATTGGAATTGTGCTTATGGCAGTTTGGTATCTCGTTCAGTGCACATTTTTCCACTTTAAGAATGGCACGTTTTGAAACCAGCAGTGTTTACGGTCATATCGCAGGGATGGTAATTCTTACTCTTGATCTGTTATGAAATTTTTTTTTATATAAATGTAATTTGTAAATTGTTCTTATTTTGTAATGAAAAATTGCGGTCATTTTCTATGGACCTCGTTTGTGATCTAAATCATAAATAAATAAGACTGCCTTGCATGGGTGATAATACATTACTGTGCAAGCTTCAGTGACAGTAGTTCAAAACTGTGAAGGCCTAGGTGAAAATTCATATACGCCGTGCAGACAGATCTCCAGAGAGGCCATGTACAATGTGCAGACATTGGTGAGCAAAGCTACAGTGTACAGGAATAGCTGCTTAACAACTCCATGTAGCATACAGACAGTCATGCTTGCACACTCCCACAGTGCTTAGGCTCTTTCTACACACTGCATGTGTTTGGGGGTTCCTTTCACATTCTATGCTTCTTTAGTTCTACCAGATTTAGGCCCGTTGATTGCTAATTGAGCACCCATTAGCTCATAAGTTGGGGCAAACTGGAAAGCAGGCGTGTGCCTTTAAAGACCAGCAGAGCTGAAGAGACTGTCACGTAGCATCAGGATGACGTAATAGCTGATGTGGCGGCTTGCCAGACCAAGCCAATGGCACGGAGGAACAGGTTTCAACATCGGTTGTCCCCAAAAAGCAACTGAAATCTAGGGGGATGCGGGTAAAGGAAGGCGCAATGTTCCACAAGTCCAAAAATAAGGTGACTAGGGTCTGGGCGCTGCAAACTGGCGTGACATAAATGAGGGAGGGGGTGCAAAGTGCGTGCGGGAGATAGGTCCGATCAGATACTGAATTTCAGACTGCAGTGTGTGTAATCTCTGTGACTTATCTACAGACAAAACAACGTCTTGGCACGTGGTGGCGGATGTCTGCAAGCACTTGGCAGGACACTGAAAACAGGCCAGGAAACTGGGTGGAACCAGAGCCACTCTGGGTCACTTGTTTGTCGGAGCAAAATAATGCCATGGGTTTAATGCAGTATTCCACAGGGGCCCTGGATGTCAGAGCAGGGCACCCGATGCCCGGCTGCTCAGCGAGCTGAAACTACGTCGGAACGAGGAAGGCACATACTGTGCTCGAGCTTCTGGGCAGCGCGGCAGAGACTCGACGGGGGTCAGGTGTTTCCGGAGAAATAGACAGAACACAATGTATTTGGGCAGCTGTCTGTGTTTACCATATTAGAAACCTTATCATATAGGTCGGTCACCAAATGAACTCTGTAAAATAGGTTGGGGGAGGATGGCAATCCCTCTCTTTTGAAGCCACTGTCGGAATCTCTCTCTGTGGAAGCCCCACTCGGTGCATCCCGCGGCCTCGGGTACTGCACAGGCCAGGGTGACCTTAAGTACCTGTGCGTCAGTTTTGCTGGCTCAGCTCATTCCATCCCACCCATGCGCCTCCAGATGACGCCCGGCCCCGCTTTCATTCTAGCTCCTCCGGCACACTACAAGGTGCCGGGCATCTCTGTTAGAAGAGCACTGGGCACTAGCGGCCCACACTGCAATCTTCCTGTCCTGCTCTGCCCGGACTCGGCTCTGATTATCACTCGGACACATGGGCAGCTTCGTTATGCTTCGTTCATCTGCGGGAGTCACTGTTCTCTCATCGCGGACCCAATACTGGGGAATCCGGGTGGAGAGATCACCGAGAAGACACGGTGTGAGTCTCCTCCCAGACCACACCCCGCATATCCAGGCTTTCTAGTACTGGAGACAAATGACTGGTGAGTAAACAAGCGCCGCCCGCACGGCACGCGATGCAAAAATAAACAAGAGAGGAGCGGGGGCGAGCGAGCGCGGCAGCCTGGGCTTGAAGCTGACCAGACGCTCGTGCGTCATGGCCTTTTCCCCGCACGGCCGGCATGTGTTCCCAATTATCGCGCACGCGTCTGGGCACGATAATGGGAAACAGATGTCGGCCGCGCGGGTAACCGCACGAAAAAGGCCATGATGCACGAGCGTCTGGTCAGCTTTTCGAATCCCCTACATAATGCTTCGCCAGAAGCAGCGCTTGCGCGCTACTCTAGGCTCAACCTAAAAACGAGGAGAAATAAAGATATTTCTCCTCGTTGTGCCTCCCTTACGCCTCCCCGCAGAACACTGCGTTAAAGGGACTGATATTTATCAGGCAGCATTAAGCCAAAAAAAAGTGGCTTAGTGCTGCCTGATAAATATCACGCAGGCTTCGGCGCCACGGAACGTCACAAAAAGTGACGTTCTGGAGGCGCAAGGAGCCTCATAAATGAGGCCCATTGTCCTTTTCTATCTCTGCATGGATGGCACTGTGCTAATCCCACGCTTAAAGATTTCGATAGAAAAGCAGACATTTGAGGTGAGCAAATGTAGAGTGTCGCCGGTGTTGAGAGTACTCTATACTGAAGCTGCTTTCCACCTAAACTTGAGAACTACCCAGAGTTCTCTGCTTCCTTTTTTGCATATATATATATAATTATATATATATATATATATATCACAACATGACTGAAAATTATAGACAGGCTTTTATATAGTGATTACAGTATTCAAAGTAATCTAAGGAGATATGAGTTATACCAATGATATGCAGCAGATAGGAAGAAGCAGATAGGTAATCAGATACAAATGTTGTGACATACTTGGTCAACCTAATAAAGCTGAAACAAAACTGTAAATAACGTGGCTAGCTCCAAATCTCACCTGAGTGGCATAGACGACTGGGGAAGAGGAGATCATGGCAGTTAACGTTTCCTTTGAAGGGATTTTTTCAAAAGTATAATCAAACCCAAACTCTATGTAACGCCTGACAGGGAAGAAACAGAAGCAGGAATATCACAATTTTGTAAAAACAAATGCATCTAGAATGTATCGCTTGGGTATAGAAGTACACCAGGAAAAGCTGTATGATTAAGGAAGAAATTAAGGATTTTTTAAATGAGAAATTAAATATGAGAATATCCTTGACACCTGCTGTGAGGCTACTGGGATACCAGAGGGGGGTGAGTTGTATCAGAGGTAGAGTGCTTTTATTTATCTCTATGACTATTTTTCGAATGTGTATTGCGTCGGCCTGGTTGGACATTAACCCACCTGTTTTTCAGCAATGGCTAGCCCGGGTTCCAGCAGTATGTAGTCTAGAAAAAGCAATCTATTCTAAAAAAGGGGAATGGGGTGCGAAAAAAGGCCGGCGGAGGTGAGCCCCGCTCATAGAGTGAATCGGATCAGGGGGACGAGATGGCTTGTAGGCTGATTATGCTGTGAAATACATAGAATATGCACTGTGCACTTTAAATTGTGTTGGGTTCTTCTTAAAAGACTCTTTCTTAAAGTGAATATGGAGTTCTTTTTTCCCCTTTGGTACTGTTTGTATTATGGTCATTTTAAGTGACATTGATTAATTGTGTAGGAGGGGTGGGTTGGCGGTGTTTCCGGGATTGGATGAGGTGTTTTTCTATCTGTATAAATGTAATGAAATTTCATAATAAAATAGATTTAAAAAAAAAAAAAGGAAAAGCTGTATGGGTGAATAGAAATAGACATGATCTGGGTTTGCAGGTGAAAATCCATAGTGGGAATGCTGATGGAACAGGGATCTAATAAAGATATATTCTTTTGTAAAGGGAAAGGCACAGGTATGTGTTTAGAGGTGCAACAGGAAAGAGGAAGGCACTGTGCACATCTGCGGATGCAAATGTCTACATGGGAGTGAAAAGCAGATTGAAGTGTGGTGAGGAGCAAATACAATACCGACAGTGAAAAGGGGAAACTTCAGGTTGCCTAGGAGATTAAAAAAAGGATAATTAAATTTGAAAAATAGATCAGCAATGACACATAGAGTTATACTCACCAATCAGGGATGTCCGTGCTTCCAATCAAGGAGGCAAAGTTGAGAACAGGGTTTTTTACTGCACAGGCTTTGTATACCTGTGGGTTCAGACCAATCAGGAGACAGCACAGGTAACCACCGTGTGATCCTCCGAACAGAGCCAATCTATTGGGATCCACTGGCTCAGCTTTCAGCACCTGGTCCACTGAGTACTATTGGGCGGAGACAGACGTGTTTAACTCTTTACACAAGATATATGCACATTTCAGAGAATCACATCTACATTTGCGTGGGCGTGAGGTGCGCACTTGAGGCTTGGGTAGAAATATCAGACAGCACCTTCACATTTCTGTGCACTGTTTCCTTTTCCCAGCATTACCAATAGTCAGTACCATGTCTTAAATATAAGCTGAAGGAAGATTGCGTGCACTAAGCTGAATTGCAAGGCTGCCCTTCAAGAGACTCTAGTGCAAATATTAATAGCAAACTTACTCAGCAAGTTCCACAAAGGTCAGCCTCCACTAACCCTGTTATTATGAGTGTTTGATGTGACAGAAACTGGACCCTTCCCTTAGTGAGCCAACCTTCCCTACATCTACACCAATTACATTTAGATAAATGCTTTTAGCAGTAGATAGACGTAATTAGTGGGAGTTAGAAGAAGCTATATCATCAGCAGTAGAATCCCTGCTAGGACGCTCCGGATGCCCTTTGTTGAATGCTATGTATCACTCTAATTCATCATGAGCGACCTCATCCTAGCCCTCTTTTTGAGGTTTTCTATTGCCACATGCCTACTCGTCAAAGAGGGTGAAGTCAGGGGTCTGTGGCTGTGACCTCTCAAAGTCAATACAGATGAACAATTCTTGCTGGGCTTGGAACGTGTGGAGGGGAGCTGATGCAATTCTGGTCCATTTATTTTATTATTTCCAATTTTCTTTCAATATCAATATGAAGAGGAAAACGTTATGTTATGTTTCATATAGGTACCCCAATATAGGCTCAGGTAGTCACCTAACCTTTCACCTATATTCTTCCCTACCATTACACTACATAACGGTTCTTGGGACTGACCTTTTACCTAGTTACGATACTGCTTACAGGACGTAGGGTTTTCACTGAAAACCGGCCTCACCATTATGCATGAGGATTCTTGGAAACTCAGCAGGACTACCATCTCCTGCATAATAACTATGTATAAGGGTCATTCCTTCCGTCATCCTAAGTCCGACATGACACAGCAAGGTAGAGCCCCTGAGGGTACCACTTTGGGTATATAAACACCATATCTTGCTGAGGTAGTCAGAGGAGAAAAGGACTTCCATGCCGACACACTGACGCGAGACGCTGAGGTTCCTGCATGCAGACACTCCAGCTCGCAATGGTCTGACATCCCTTGCAGGGTGTTCTTCTTGAGACCAAGATGAGGTCCCACAGTCTCTCACTTCAGGTAATGGGGTTGAATTTATCCTAGAGGGATTCTTGGCTTTACACCCACATACATGCTAGGTACACTTAGGTACATCTAGTTGGGATCGCATCGTAGGAATGCACATTTGTTACTGTCATGTATTTTATATACTTGCCTGTATTCATTGTTTTAGCACGATGGTAGAAATCTACCATCCTTTTACTCTGTTAGTGCTTCTAATCATTTATATCTGTTTCTGTCTAATGGTTGTTTCAGCACACCTATTTTACATTGAAAAACGTCCCGACCGTTTATTCTGTGTATCTCTCTGGGACAAAGTGAGCACGAGTGACTGAGCGAAAAGTATCGCACTGTTGCCACGATCCTGAGGGATCAGGTTTGTCATGTTCGATAGTTGCCAAGAACTATTCTCTCCTTGGTAAGAGGGGTTTCTAGTGGCACTGTGAGCTAGCTGGTACAACAGGCTAACATACCCGGTGGGGGTGTCTGGAATCAGTCCAGACACCAATCTTACAGTGTATGTTGTCTAAACGTGCAGATCCTACATAGGTTATAGGAACTACATGACAGTTATAAGGCAGTCCAGAGGGTGTATCTTTAAAGTAAAGATGAGAAAAGAGAAACTTGGTGAGGAGCTAATCATACAGTGAAAAGAGGGTAACAAGAAGCATCATTCGCTAATGAATTTGTTAAAGAGTAAAGTTTTTAGATTTCTTCCGTAAGGACCTGAGAGATGGTAGAGTGCAAAGGTCTGAAGGTAAGTGTTACCTGTGTTGACTAATGCAGCTAGAAAGGATCATTTGAAAACTTGCTTTGTTCAGAACTTTGCTGTTCCCAGTGTTAAAGGGGTTTCAAGTGTGTAACGCCTAAAAGGTGATGGTGGTTAGTTCAAAACCTATTTTAATAATCACAACACACCAGTGAAAGGCCAGGTTTAATCACATTTTTAGAACTTGCGGTGAACCTAACAGCAGGGTGAAGGGACTGCTCCTAGAGGAGCAAGGGTCCGTTTGAAAAGTCCTGCATCTAGGGCATTTCCAAAGTTAGTGAACAATACAAGCATTGCTTCTTTACCTATGTGGAAGTTATTGGATAGAAAAGTGGTTATAATTTCTTTAATATAGTGAATTGGATGTTTGCCGATTTCGTGACGTGATTGACCTGAGCATGGTGAAATCGGAATCTAGCATAGATTTGAGAAATTTTGACTGAGCAAAGATTCTGAGGGAGTTAGCAGAGAGGTTTTGCTCTGTTAGTCTCTAGCAGTCAAAAGTATCAAAACAGTTCGGTGTAAAATCGCATTTTCTGTATTGCTGAAGTTAGGCATGGTATATGTCAGTGAGATCCAGGATTGGATCTTTTGTAGACAAGATCTAAAGAGGGGGGTGCCACTTATGTCGCAGATTTTCAAGTATAATTCTTGTCATCCACATTCTGACCACCCACTTAGTTTAAGATGAAGTGTTTCTATGTACAGACAACTGAAAATAATGGAGGAGTTGAAAGGATTTCTTATGAGGGACACCCTCCATATGAGAGTTGAGAGGTCTGCCACTTTTTCTATTTGGCAAGAAATCATGCTCTCATCCTGGGAAGCCATGACTTAGGGAAGGAGGTGCATTTTAGCTTTTTGCAGAATAAGTTGATTGTCCTGTACCTTAAGGTCATAGGTCTACTAGAGTTGATGTCTTTGTGCTTCTTCATGATCTCAATATGCAGACTGAAAATGAGAGTTCTTCAAGGACTACTCCAGCTTCAACAGACATAGGCAACAGAAAACTGGCAGTCCATTTCATATGCTATGGATGGCCAGTGCTTACTTCGAGGTGGTGGTTGCAGGTGGGGCCCACCGGCACTTATATTTTGGGGACTGGCACTCATTTTTCCTCAACAGACTTTGAACCAGAGCAAGAGAAAGAAAAACACAACTTGGAGAAAGACAGAGGAAGAGAAAGACAGAAAACAGTGACAAATGAAGAGAGCAGGGATGAAAAACAACCTGCAAGAGTGTGAGAAAAGGCAAGTAGTGTCCTGTGGCATGAGGTGGAATACAGATTACCCACCTCGAAATTTGCCACCTCTATGGGGCTGGCCTTGGGCTTTTGAGCAAAACTGTGGGACCGGGTACTTATTCTTTTACAAATGAAGCAGTATCATGAATATCTGGATTCTAAATCCAGTAAATCACTACGATGATGTAGCAACAGAACTTGTTAGCAGTTGTTGCTATGTCTTAAAGGAATTCCAAGCTGCTCTGGCTATACTTTCTGAGAGTCAGCCAGAGCAGTGCTGGAGGGCAAGGAGCAAAGCCTCTGGAAGGGTGGAGAAGGAAGAAAGAGAAAGTGGTGGGGATGGGTGGAAGGAGGCCAGGGTGTTTTTTTTTTACATTTGGGACAGAGGAGAGACCATGCTATGTAAGGGACCCTTATTACTCCTATGCCCTTGAGTATTTATTAGTTGAAACCAGCGGCACATGACTTTGGGGGTCATGCATAACATAACATTATTGATGGCTAAAAAGTAAATAACAGGAATGTTTTTCACCTTCGGGGTTCTGAGATACCTCATAGACTGCTCAAGCTTTGATATTGTCTATTTAAGATCAATCAGAAGCCCTCAGGGAAAAGCATTCACTGTTACCCATCTATGATTCACAGTTATCCATCTATACTTCTATATATAATCAACTGCATGAGGGAAGTCGTAGTAGGGTACAACAAGCAGAACAACATCTTCAAGAGGTCCAGTAATGCACACTACGATGAAAGAGGGGAGAACAGCAATCCCAGCCTGATGAAGATTGCAAGTTCTTGAAGGTGGGTCAGTAATGGGTTCAGGGGCATAAATCTTGAAGAGATGAAAGATCTTAAGGTACGTTATTAGAAGTTGTATAGCACACCCATGGGGCCGTATTACACTAAGTGCCCCGGCAGTGCAACGGGCGTTTGTGCCGGCTTTGCACGTCCCGGTGGCACTTTGGTATTACAGAAGGGGCTGCAGGCGCTTTTGCAGCTCCTTCTGTAATACTGAAAGCGCTGGCGTACATACAGCGCCAGCGCTTTCTCAAGAGGGCGTTCTCTCATTTGAATAGGGGCGTGCCAAATGCAAAAGAGGGAACCCCTTTGCCTCTGCGCCCGTGCCGTATTACAGACGCAGGCACAGAGGCAAAGAAGCTGTCAGGGGGTGTACTGAGAGTGTGCCACCTAAAAGGTGGCGCACTGGCAGTGCACCTCCTGATAGCAGCCCTCTGCAGCACCCGCCTGCAAGGAGATCTCCAATCCCCTTTAAAAGTGCAGGGGGTTGCCAACTGCACATTGAAACACAGAGCGGCTGCTTCAAAGCCACTCCGTATTTCACTTGGATGCGCTGCCCCCATGGCAGCATGAGTTTGCGGCTGTCCTGGGGGCAGCACATTCTATGTAATAGGGTGCACTTTCTCTGTTTGCGTCTGGCGCACCTGTTTTAAGGTGCGCCAGGGCACAAACAGGGAAAGTGCGCCCTATACATAATAGAGCCCCTGTTGTCTTTGATGCTGTGAGATCTTCTCTGTCATGTGCATGGCTGTTGTATCTATATTATGTTAGATTTGGTGTTTAAATTACATGAATGGTTTGAGTTCGTTTTTATTGTGCATCTGTGGCATTGCTTCTCAATGGCTTTTCCAGTCAGTGTAGCTAATACTGGATTCAGCAGGAGACCAAGAGGTGCGTGTTTGGTTCATGTATGCGTGTATTGGTGCGGTATGCTGTACCGTGTGGGATGAAGTGTTGAGGGCTATAGTGAATGCAGTAACAATCCTTACAATGATCCTCCAGGTGTATGCCTGAGCCTCACTCATACAGAAGTGTGATGTATGAGGAGCGAGAGCCTCAAACCTGCACATCCTTCACATCCTGGTCTCCAACTCTGGCCATCAACGAGTCAATACTATCTTGTCCGAAGCCTGTGGAGCCTCTGTAATTAACTGTGGAAAAAGCAGAGTTTGTTAAAGTTCCTGTGACAGTAAAGAAATAAAAACAAAAAGCACAGCTAGCTAAATACCCATCCCTGAAAAATGTCTGTCAGTGTTTTTCTTTATTTGGGAAGGTAAAATGGTCAAAAGGTTCAGCAGCTGTCCAATAACCTGATTGGATGAGCACTCACACTTACTTACTGCCTCACTCACGCAAGGCATGTGTGCCCCCACCTCTCTACATCTGCTAAATGATCAAGCCACTCTGTACTGACCTAATGATCACACTCATTTCTTTATGCAATCTCACTTATGCTATAAGTTAGCTTCACTAAACATTGTTTACGCCGCTGTGAACAATTTCTGGCCTGGCTGGTGTTCAATAAACAAATTAATATTCATTCATTCATTTCCACTAGATACTTAATGCATGTAAACCTCTGAACCTACCCATCAGAACACCAAAGCCGAGGCGGCAGAACACTGCTGGTGCCAACTCCCATGTGGCTTGGAAAACAGAATGTGGGCCACCTAGAACAAAATAACAGAGGTCAGGCCATGTACTGAATGGAAACGTACTCATTATGGATTTAAACATCTATGAAGACCTCCCTTCTTTTCTCATTTGCTTCACCTCTCTGCAGCTTCTAAACCTGCTGATTACCACAATCCTTTGTGATATCTTTAATCTGGGGGATAACTCGAGCAGACCTATCTTGGGGTTCCAGCTATTTCTCAGATTGTCTGTCCTTTCTTTGTCTCATGATCCTTCACTAACGCCCAGTCCAATTCATGACCTCTATGCGAGCGCCAGCAAGTGCTCAGTGATTGTCCCTCTCTCATTCTTGAAAAATTCACCGAAGTTGGAGAGAACCTCTCTTGAATATATACTCTTTAATACTTTAAAATATGTTTTTTTCTACAACCTGGTGCCCCTTTTCCCTAACCATCTTTTCATTTTTTTGCATCCAGTACATCTCATCTTCTCTTTCGCGTTTTCCTTCTTTGGTTGCCTATTCAGGGTCAGGAGGACCACCTTAAACCCCTCCATTATCTTACTGTCCATAATAAACTTTCCTTCATGGTGCTTCCTTTAGACATTGTTGTACAGCCTCCGCTCTCCCTACTCTTCCTCCTGCCTACTCTTTCTATTTTCTTCCTTCTCTCTCGTTTTCTGCATGCCTTTAAACATCTTTTTCCTATTCCTCCATTTCCTCGCCCAGAAAACATCTAGGGGCCGATTACGATGTCGGTCGAAAAGCCTCCGACTGCTATTTGGAAGCTTTCTGACCGCGGTCGGAGGCTTTTCAACCGACACGGTCGGTTGGCATTCCGACCGCCCGATTACGATGTTGGCAGTCGGAACGTAAACCATCCGGTCATTCCAACTCGGTTCCGACTGGCTCCCGGAGTCTTCTTGCCGGTCGTGAACGCGCCGTAATCCCCTATGGATGGCGTTTCCGATGTCGGTTTCCCACAGCCTTTCCGTGCCGGCCTGTCCGACTGAGAGTACCTATAAATATAGATACATGGACAGCGGCGTTCACTATCCATGCGAGCATTAGGTGCAAAAACAACCAGAAGAAAGTGTTGGGTTATGGAAATATTTAGATGTGATCAGGACAGCCAGTGTCTGCTTTGCCGGCCTGGTGTGGCTTCGGTATGAGGAAGAGTTTTTTCCAAGAAAATCCTGAACCAGGCAAAAGCTTGGGAGAATTGGACAATGAACTATGGCTTAAACAGATGACACCTACTTGCCCGCTACCTACACAGAATACAGTGAGTAGCTTGCCACTCCTCATACATCAGTTTCCAGGGCATCGCATCCCATGGGCGGTGGGACAGATAGGGAGAACAGGTCCATTCTGGACTTGTTGGAACTACAATTAAGGGCCGTGTTATAGATAGACCTGCAGGTTCAGGCATGAATGCCTGAAATCCAAAAGCGTCAACAATCAGTGCAATGTTGGACAAGGATGACAGCAAGGGGGCAAAGGTAAGGGTTCACCTGGAAAAGGCAACTATGCCAATTAAGATTTGGGATTTTGGAAAAATAGTTACAATTAAACCCTGACCACAGAACTGCAGGGTATCTGGAGTGCAGTATCACAGAAGATTTAGAATCCCATACACAGGGCAAGAGACAAAAGGTGGGCAGACAGTTTAAAATCTTGTAGGCGGAAAGAGATGTTAGTACAAGAGAAGACTTCACAAAGAGGTGGCAAGGAGCAGGATGACGGTACCCTTTGAGTCGTCACTGATTGATAATTTGATTATATCACCTACTGGTTCCCAAAAAGATGGAGGTGGACATTAGGTTGATTCATCATCTATCATGGCCACAGGGCAGATCGATTAATGATTACATTGATCAAAAGGATTGTTCATTAGCATACATTAGCGTTGATGAAGGGGTATGGATAATTAGGATTTCTGGGACAGGAGCAGAAATGTCAAAAGCTGACATTAAGTCCACTCTCATGTTTTAACCAGTTCCTTCACAAGACATGCCTTTGTTGGGTACTCCGTTTCAGCCACAATACTATATTGATAGAGCAATGGCTATGGGTTGTGCAGGAGCTTGTGCAGCTTTTGAGGTACATTTTTGGAATGGGCAGTGAAGAAGGTAGCAATGTCAGAGCATGTGCTTCACCAGGAGCGGCTCGTGCAGGTAAGAGCGATGGGGCAGGGTGGTGGGGGAGTCGACAGATGACGACGAGGTAAAGTTAAATAAAAAAAAGAAAACCACTTACCCTGTGCTTGCCACATCGCCGAGTCGGCGATACGGCAAGCGCAAGGTAAGTGGTTTTCTTTTGATTATTTAACTTTACCTCGTCGTCGTCTATCGACTGCCCCCAACCCGCCCCCTCTGCCCCACCGCTCTTACCTGCACGAGCCGCTCCTGTGCTTTACTAAAGTGATGATTTCTTCATGATATGGAAGGGTGACCAAAAAGGTGAATGTTTACGGCTGTTAAAAACATTTAAGGAGGTGACTAATCATTTGGGAATACCACTAGCTGAAGAAATAACAGAGGGCGCTACTGATTGTTTGACATTCTTGGGCATAGAACTACACTCAGTAGCTATGAAGCTGCTCTTGCTCACTGTAAAGATAAACATTAATGGGGTAGCTAGAGTTTGCATTAACTAAGAACAAATGTGAACTGCATCTAATTAAGCAGATATTAAGACATCTCAACTTTAAATGCAGAGTAGTAGCTCCAAGTAGAGCTTTTACTAGCAACTTAGCTTTTGCAATGAAAGTAGCGTCTAAACCTCATTATAGTCAGGGCCACTGCAATTACGTGGCAGGGGAGGGCCAAATTATGTGGCAGGCTTGACTAAATTATGCAGCCCAAAAAGGCATATTATGCAGCGTAATGCTGCACATTTTGTGATAGTATTAGTTCATTATTTTGTCATTTATAGACATGTTAACATTGTTTGGGCATAGGCTGCACCACATTTGTACTAGTTTAATACCTAAATGTAGCAATAAGCAAGAGAAAGGTGACCAGTCAACCTTTGCAAAGTGGATTTCACTGCACGGCAACAAGCGTCACTCCGCTTTTAGTAACGTTTGAACCGTTTGGGCTTAAAACATTTTTTTTGTGTTAAATCTGCAGATTATGTATCAGATGATGGATTATGTGGCAAATGCGGCAAATCTATAATTATACAAAAAGCGGCGCGGTCACACAATTGCATCATTCCAGTGGCCCTGATCATAAGGTATGCATAACCGAGGCAGTGAGGGAGGATTTGCGGATGTGGCAACGTTTTTTGACAACATATAATGGGGTGACGGAGTGGCAGCTTGATGACTATCTTGACTAGACACTAGAGCTATTTTCTAATGCCTCCGGAATAGAGGGTGGGGGAGACTGGACTTTATTGAAGAGGGAAATGGTGTGCTGAAAATTGGTGAGAGAATTTGAGGAAAGAGAGTTACAGCATTGCTTTTCTGGAATTGTTTCCAGTATTGGTGGTGGTTAAATTATGGGGCAAAGAGCTGTTAGGGAAAAAGCTGTCTCTTATAGACAATGAATCAATAGTGCATGTCATAAATCAACAAATTACGAAGGATCAATGTGTCCTTCGTTTGCTATGGGAGATTGTCCTATTGCGTTTGCAATGGAACATTTGGTTCAAAGCAAAACATATTCCGGGGTTACACAACCAGATAGCTCTGTCTCACTCACAGTGGGAAAGGTTCTGTGGTTTGGCCAAGGAGACAGCAGCCTTAGAAGAGATGTGGGAACTTGGTTAAGAGCGAGAAGTCTGTTGGAGTGGTCACGGGCAGCATCAACTAGGAGGACATATAGAACAGCATAGCTTGAATTTTTTCAATCTGGAGCACAGTGCAGGGAAAGGGATCCGTTGGGGCTAAGATGAAGGCTAGAAGATGCAGCCTTCATTATCTTCTACGTGGTACATGGTAGCACTGATTGGGAGATAATGTTCTCCAATCATCATAGAAGAGAAAATGGTAGGTATTACCTGTTATGGCAAATGCTTTTGGGGATATTAACAGGGAAAGGAGAATTAGTACAAAGGATTTTAGAAAGTTGGACAAGAGATTAATGAAGAACAAAAATATAAAGGAAGGTATCCTGGAGGTGGTGGTGATTTAGGCGAGACATGCATGCGCATCCACTTGTGTATTCTTTTTGTTTTGTTCAGTTTTCACATTGATGTTTTCCAATGCCTTAAGGGTTTTGAAGGTAGGTGGTTCGCGGACATCAGGGGGAATTCAGTGGGAAGAGGTGCAGATAAAAAGGGATGAGTTATGGCTCTTCTTAAGGACAAGTAAAGTGGATCAAATAGGGAAAGGTATGTGGGTATCTATGTGAGAATCAAAGAGTTTTGAAAAAAAATGGTTGAAGAAAAGGGGACAAGGAAATGGTCTACTATATGTACATGAGGATGGAAATATGGTGATTTACGACCTTTACGACTTTGCTTAAGGAGGTGAGGTTTAGAAGACACTGACTTTGGAACATGCTCTTTTAGGATAGGAGTGGCAATGGTGGGATTTCAGAAGGGGATGGGTGAGAAAGAGCTAAAATGCTTGGGGAGGTGGAGGAGTAATTATATGGTGGAATATGTGGGACTATAAAGCCGGTCGTATATAAACAGTTTCTCTCATTTGGCAGGTGGGCAACGGATAGGAAGCCGTAAGGAGGAAATATGGATACGCGGATACTGTATGATTCACTGGGCTGTAGTGCAAGCGGAACACAACTGGGATTTTTACCGGTACAAGGCCACAGCAAGATGGTTTGCAAAAAGGGGGATGAGATGGGAGCAGTGATGTCAGAATTACAGGAAATCAAGCAGTTGTGGGGACAGCCGAAAGTGTTGATTATACACAAGGAAGAGAAGGATCTTTTAAACATTACAGACCTAGAACTCTTAAAGATGATAAAAAGGGATTTAAGAACATTGAAGGTGTAGTGACCAAATACTCAGATATGGTGGACCCAATTGCTTCCAAGAAGGGTTTGGTGGGTCAAAAACCCAGCGGCCATTAGCAGAGGTAGGAGGGAAGCAAACAGGGAAAATTTGGGATTTTGCAGGACGCAAGCACTTGTCACCTCTTGGGAATGTGGGATACTTAGAGGGATGGAGGAGTGCTTGGGGGACTGTGAAGGATGCAAATAACAACTGTAGTTGCTGGGTGGGGGTGGGGGGGACAGAAGCACCACCTTGAGCGGGGAGCACCTCTGGTGGCGGTCATAAGGGTGCTCAGGTGGGATCTGGGGAATCAGGAAAGAGTCCAAGGGAAGGTAAAGAGGCAAGGAGTGAACAAAAGGATCGAAGGTTTGGTTCATGGGCAGACAAGCCTACCAGGCGGAAAAAGCAGAGGGGCCAGGAAAAACACCAAAGGAGGTTCAGGGAGGCAGAAGGAAGGATATGGTCCAGAGGAAGTGACACAGGGAAAATTAAAGGTGCGCGGGAACTGTTTAGGCGAGGCTGGATGGCTTAGTTTGTTATTGTTTAGTTCACTGTTTAGGAAATTTTAGTATGTACAGCAAGAAGCCGAAGAATGTTGGCACAACCAACTTGCACCCAATAAATCAGCCTTTTTACACCTAAAGAGCACCCATGACTGCTTTCTCCTCCAACCCCCTCAAGAACCTGGAGAGCTGGCTGGCAGCTAAGTAGAGCTGACAATTGCATTGAAAGAGCCCCTCACAGACCTGCAGATCAGCTCTCAAGGTGGCGCAGTGCGCACAGTAATATGAGCGTGTTGGGGTAGCGACCCAATTTTTAATCATCCAGTACAGTGGTGTTGAAAGCACTGATTGATAGGGAAGGGTGGAATGTCATGGTGATGGTGAAAAATTACGGTAGCTGCCCTCTACATACACAACCAGTGACAAGGTAAGTGATTGGGGAGAGTGTTGCAGAACATAATGGGATTCACAGAGGACACGTTACTGTTGATGGAGGACTTCAACGCACACAAGAGCATGGAATAGATATGTATTCAGGCCCATGGAACTCTCACAGAGAATGTTGAAAGTTATTAAAGAACAAAACCTGTGTATAGTGAATACTTGGAGGATGATGCAACCCGGTGTTAGCGATTTTACATACTACTCACCAGTACAGTGCACATGTTCCAGGACAGATATGATCCTTCTCTACTGTCCCGTCACAAAAACAACTGACCAATACTGAGATTGGTACAATTTTGGTTTATGACCATGCCTTGATATTGGAAATTATAAACATAGAGACAGAGCTTGGAGGCTAGACAGATATATATTACAAGACACAGTCAACAGAGCTGAAGTCTATCAGCAATAGATGATCATATTTAGACAAGTGACCCCAAGTAGTTTCTTCTGCTATCCTTTAGGATGCTCTTTAACCTGTTATAAGAGGCAAACATATAGTGATTGCCTCAATGGAAAAGAGAGATATGGGCCTAATGCAAGCTAAACTAGACCTACAATTGGGAAAGGCAGAGGGAAAGCATAATCATCCAGGCGTTAGTAGTAAAAGCCACTGTCTGCTGTGCAATGCACTCAAAGTAAAATTAAACAAGGAGAGTACAGTAGGTCTGAGGGACACAAATGGGAACCTACAGTTCGGAAATAAAGTGAAAGCAGTTATGTTTACAATATTCTTCACCTCACTATACACTAAAAGACAAAACATGGACGCTACTAACATCTTTCTGGAAGGTGTGGTGTTTCCAAATGTGTCAGAGGAGCAAGGCGCAGACCTGTGAGCTCCCACAGAAGTAGAGAAAATTAAAGCAGAGATTAAAACCCTGAAAGTTGAAACTGCACCCAGACCTGATGACTTCAGAGGGGGAATTCTATAAAATATTTTCAGGTAAATTAGTACAGGTCCTCCAGAAGGAATTTCACTCAATCAGGGAGAGAGGGAAGCTCACCCCAAAAATGATAGATGCTAATATACAAGCTAGGGAAATATTGCATTAACTGTACTACATACAAGCCAATCACACTATTGAACAGGAATGTCAAAATCTATATTTAAGTCTTAGCAATGAGGCTGAATTCAATTCTCTCCTCTGATACAAGAGGACCAATCAGGCTTCGTCAAGGGGTGTTGAACTTTCAATAACATAAGGAGTCCGGTCTACCTTGTTGGAAAGACAAAGCAGAAGAAAATAAAGGTGATTCTTGTGGCAGATGCTGAACAAACTATTTGACAGTATGAACTGGGCATTATTGCACACAATCCTTTGGAAATTTAGTCTGTGGGAGCGATTTATCTATAAGGTGATGGCCAGCTACCAATCCTTGAAAGCGAGTGCGTTGGTTGACAGAGCAAGATTGAATACCTTGGCTCTTAGTGATAGCATCTGCCAGAGATGTCCTTTGTCCCCATTGTTGAATGTGCTAGCTATAAAGCCGTTGGCAATAAAATTTAGGTTGACAAAAGGAGTCAAAGGGTAACACTTTGCATGAACCTAAGACTTCCCTGTTTGCGGACAACTTATTTTTGTTGTTGGTGAAATCAGAAAGTTCATTGCCTGCCTTATAAGTTATACTGATACAATATAGCCAGGTTATGAATAAGCAAGCACAAGGCAGAGCATCTTCCAAAAAACTTGACCAATAACGATATACCAGAATTGAGGTGGAAGACCTAATTCAAGATTACAGTAGAAGCAGTCCGATATCTGGGCATTTATTTAACATCTATTCTTACAGAATCGAGTGATATAAATATACCCAAACTTTGGTGAGAGATCAAAAAGTTTTAAAAACATCAGTGCATGTCATGGTTATTCCAGGTAGTGCCCATTAAAATGAATATAATTCCCATGCTGCTATATGTCTTCAAAGCACTCACAGAAGACCTTCAAGGCTCATTGATCAATTTTGTATGGCAAAGAAAAGCACCTAGGGTATTAAGGAAATACCGAAGGACTCTAAAGAAAAAGGGGGGTGGGGTTCACTGATATCCTTAATCATTATATGGTAGCACAATTACGTATCATGTAAGAATGGTCTAAAAAGGGAATCAGATAAAAATTGGGCCTTCAGGGACAAGCGGTTGTGGGCAGGTTGTTATGGGACCTTCTATAGCTGCCACAGAGGCGCAGACCCAAAAACGTGTGCTGTAGCCACATCACAAACGTTTTGCTGGAAGTCTGGGATACAATAGTCAAAACACACCCAAACACAACCTTCCACTCATCTCTAACACCCATTTTAAACAATCCAGAGTTTAAACCAGGGATGGATCACACAAGTTCCGAAATTGGAAGTATATCTGATGTTCATGGGAGGACAGATTAGAACTTTCAGAGACTGTAAGAGAGATTATGTGCTGGCAGAGATTAAGAGATTCCAATACCAGCAGATTAGACATTGGGTTCTCCCGCAGGACTTAAGGAAACAGCACTGAGACTAGGTGAGAAACTCCTGACCTCACATCAAGGGACCAGAGGGTGGATGTTGCCCATATACAAATACCGTAACAGCCCCAAGCACACTTTTCATGGAAAGCTATGGCAAGTTGTGTGAAAGATTAAAATGGAAATGTAACAATGGAGAGATGGGAAATGCTATGAAGAGACATATATAAGAACAGCATATCGGTTCAATATAGGAAATCACACTAAAAATTATGATGGGATGTTATTCCATCCCGGACAAACTTAAAAAGATGTTCCCTGGAGAGAGTGACAGATGTTGGAGGGAAAGTGGGGAGGAGGAACTGTTGCTAATTAAATATTGTGCTATTCTCGAAAATAATTATTGGTGGTAATCGAAGTGATAGTGGGATACCGAGAACCGGCAGACGCTGCTACTACGATTTTGGGCATGTGACCTACTGACTGGGTGGAAAGTGGGTGAGGGCACTGGAAATTGGTCGATCAACTACTACTGTTTGCTAAAGCGGTATTGTCATAGGCAATGGAAACAGCAAAACAGCCAAATGTGGCACTTACTATTGGAGAACTTGAGAAACAATTGCAGTTGAAAGATTGCCTGTGCATATCCCAAAAGAAAGGGAAAATGTCCTGCCAACTTGGCAGCAGGTGTAGAATACATGATTGTGAATAACAGGAGGTGATGACACCCGGCCCCCCCAAACTGAAAGATCTTAGAATGTTTGATAGAAGTGAAAACAAATCCATTGTTTAAAGAAACACAATAATAAAGGAAAACCGGCAGAGAGGCGTGCTTAAGCTCACAACCAATACCACATGGGGATGGGGGAGGGGAGTTAATCTGGTAAAAAAAAATTTTTTTCTATAAATCTAAAACTTTATTGGCATCCTTATAGCAAAGAAACAGGAGAATTGTAGGCTAAATGCCCCTCTCCAGGATTGTTGTCATATTGTAATGTATGTGTATAAGTGATTGCCAATAAAGAGCAGTTGAAAAAGAGGTGGAGCTGGTAGGATTCAGCCTACAGTAGTTTAGCAATGTGTTCATTTCATTCAAATTGAGCTTTGAGTCAATGGTGAAGTCCAGTGATTTGGTGAATGGTAATAGTGATGAGGAGATGCATTCCTCTACTTTTATTTCATTTCTGTTTTAGCTCTCCTCACTGAGTATGGGATCAGCACTACCACCTGCCCCTTTGTTAGCTCCACACGATAGTAGTGCGTAACTGTTAAAAATCACCTCATAGCCCACCCAGTCAGGGGCAACAATTCCCTTTCCTTCAGCCAAGAATATTCTTCTCATGGCCACAGTGAGACATATGCCAGCAAGGGCTAACATCTCAGGCCGACATTTCCCAGACAGTAGCCTTTTCCATGAAGATGCATGACCATTCAGACTAAAGTCAATTAAGGCATCAGATGCACCATCCTTTTTGCGGTTTCAAACATTCTGAATCGGAGACTGTTACCGCAAAAAACTGATTCTCAAATGTACAAATCCCATTTTAATAGTAGGTAAGGTTTTAATGACTCCTAAAATGGGAATGGGAATGGATACCAATTCGGTATTTGGAAAGGGTGCGTTAACGCTCCCTTCCAAATACCAAATCGGTACGTGATGTATCAATGTTTTGTGAACCAAAATACTACTGCAAAACATTGAAAAATGACTGACTGCCAAGTTTGGGGGTGTGGGGAAGGGAAGCAATTCACAAAAGAGAAGGGGTCTCCTTCATACCCCTACCCCTTTGTGAATGTTAAAAAAAAGTTTATTGGACAGTCGGTAAACTTTAAAAACAGAGTAAGCTTTCTTTTTTAAACACAGCCCTGTTTCCTTTAAGGAAAAGGGTCTGCATGTGAAAGAAAAAAAAAGCTTACTTTATTGAAATGCGATAACTGACATGGGAGTTGCCACAACTAACAGGCTAACATTTCTGTAATGGCCACCAATCAGAATGAGTCGCAATTTGTGACCGAAGTCATGAATATTAATGGTGATTGCGACCCACTCCAATTCAGAATTTTTCCAACCAACATCTTAGTACTATAGGTAGTTCAAAAACTTAATTACTTTAATTATTCAGGCATCCCTCTTGACCTTAATTTAACTTGCCACTGTCTATTTTCCAATAGGATTATTCAGTCCCAAAGAGCCGTGGAGACGATATTCACCTTTGCATGCCGGTTAAGGCATAAGCCGGTGCTCAAGATGATTAGCGTTCACAAAAGTAAGTGCACTTCCATAGCTTCATACAGAATGGGGGTATGAAGATGTTGGCCCACTTGAGAAGCACGAGAACAAGTTCCTAAGAAGACTTCTTGCTCTTCCTCAAGCCACTTCCTCTTTCATGTGCCACTCCGAGGTGGGTCTGTACCCCCTGGAGGACAGGATTAAGTTGGAACTCTGCATCAGATTTTTGGGTAAAAATGGGGCTTCAGTTTCGAAAGGTGTACTGGAAGATTGTCTTTCCCTGGATCATGCTTTGGGGATCCCCCTGGATAACCAGTGAGTTAAAAGGGGGTTTACGGATCTGGATTTTGCAGACCTGTATCTTGGTGAAAGAGGCATTTAGGGAAAGACAGCATAGCCTTCATCAGGCACATTTTGACAAATTAAGTAGTAGTGCCAACTATAACTCCATCAAATCATCGCTGGGTTGTGAACTTTATCTGATTTCAATCTTTGATGCAAAAAGTAGATTCTTGCTCACCAGGTTTCGCTTAAACTTTCTTCATTTATTAGTGGCCTTTCCCAAAGATGTTGAATGGTGTACAACAACCTTGCTAAATTGCCCTTCTGATGATTCATCAAAGCAAAACAACATGCGCTTTACTCTCCTCTGTCATTTATATTCTCAACCTTGGAAGTGCTTCCTGAGGCCATTTCTTTGTTCATCCAAGATTAGATCTCATAGAGAAGCGTTGCTTAATTTCCAAAACTTGTGTGGGCCTTATCTACAAGAAAGTGACTCAGCACTGCACCACAAGTCATTTGGCTGCACCGAACTGAGTCACTTTCAAAGCACAGGGATGCGTCATATTTAGAATGATGTGTTGCATCCCTGTGCTTTACCCTGCACTGGCGCACAATTGGCTGGCATGCACCAACGCAGGCACCGTTGCACCATGGTGCAAGGGTGTCTGCATTTTTGGGGAAATTGTTTTTGTGCAGGAATGAACACCTTCCTGTACAATACCAATCACAAGCGGTGTTTTTCTCTTTCTGTGTGTGCTGCAGAATGCAGCACACATAGTTCTGCAGCACACATAGAAAGAGGAAAAAACGAGGAGAAATCAAAACATTTCTCCTCGTTGCGCCTCCCTACGCCTCCCCTGGGAGGCATAGCATTCTGACGCATTCCCAGGTTTACGAAAGTTTGCAAATCTGGGAATGCGGCAGAAGCCATGGGTTTTGCTGAGAACACCCACAGCAACACCCATGGCATGCCCCTTTCACGCAAAGTGTTGCGTGAAAAGGGGCCGTATTTACAAGGACACGAAAAGCCGCGCAGGGTGGCTTTACGTGTCTTTGTAAATATGGGGCAGCAAAATGCGTCGCCGGTGCGTCACAAAAAGTGATGCACTGGCGGGGCAAGGTGCTTGTAAATATACCTCTTTGTTCGTTATGAAAGAAGGATTTGAAACCTATATGGGGCCGTGTAATGAATGTTTTTGATATATGAACTTTTGTGATCCTATGAAATGGAACCGACTTGTTTTTAAGCTGGATCTTATTATCATTTTTTATGTCGTTTTATGACTGTATTGCTTTATTCTGTGCTTTATGGCTTGAGATCAGCGGAATAAAGAACAATCTTGATTTTAAGGTCACCCATACTACGCATCGTGGTTCCCTCTGCCTGAAATTAATGGTCTGATAGGACGAGAAGTGGTGTTTAGTATCATCCAATGTCAGGAGTCTAGCCCCCAGCTTTAAGTGGTCACTGATATGACACTGAGATGATAGCATCATCTGTAAAAAGATAGATCACTTTTGTAACTAACCATGAGGGTAAATGATGAGGGGAAATAGTTCTTTTCCGTCAGGTTTTTGGGGAAGGAGTAGGAGGCCCTCAAAGTCCAGTCCAGCTAAAGAGAGAAAAAAACCAGTAAAACAACATATAGAGAAGAATTAGAAAAGTAATACATATGCATTTCAATAAAGTACAGTATGTCAAACATAAATAACATTATCAGTCCTTCCATAAAATAAATTTGTTTCATGTGTTTAATGGGGTCAGTAGGGTAACTTGGATTCTTAGATTACTTTCATATACAATTTTAGTTCTGCCTTGGCAATATATACCAACCCACTTTTATCTTATCAAAAAGGTGAGAAATCAAGGTCCAAGCAAGTGTGATCATAGATGTTTCAGACTGGCAACAGATGTGTGAATGTGACACTGTCAGGTTGCATATGTTTGAATCATCCTGCCATCATGAAATATGAATTGGAGTCTACACAAATCAACATGTGTTGGGGATCAGGGCCCAGATTTACAAATGCTTTGTGTCGGGTATGCTTTATTTTTCTAACGCAAACCCGACAGAAAGTATTCAGTTGGGATTTACATTCAAACTCAAACTCGATTTGCGTTGGATTGTAACCCAAGTAAGTTGCTCAATATTGCACCTTGTGTTACTTTGCATCAAGGGGGCATTCCATAGGTAGTGCATGGCCATCCCAATTCAACCACCCATGGGTTTTTACGCAAACCCTTTTCTCCAAAGAACTGTAGACAGGGATTTAAACAAAATCCTACTCCTCCATCAAAGCAGGCATAACATGGAGAAATATTTTCATTTCTCCTCATTTTTCTAACTTTGCATGTGTCCTGCAATGTATGGCACACATACAAAGAGGAAAAGCCTTAAAGCATAGTTATAGAACTGGAATGGACCTCTTCAATTCCAAAGATTATGCCTCAGAAAAAGGAGACACCCTTGCACTATGGCCCAAATGTGTCTGTGTTGGTGCGTGGCTGACTCAAGTGTGCCAGCGCAGGGAGAGAGCAGAAGAGTAACATATCTTACTTGATAAGGTGCTGTTAATACTCTCTTCCTTTTATACAACTGAGCAGAAGAATATTACTTGCTGCCCTGCATTGCGTGACTTCTATGTAAATCTGAGCCCATGCGTGTAACAACCGAATAGGGCAGAAAAAAAAATCTTATGGTGTATTGGGAAAATAAACATACTCCATATTCTCCTTCATAATTATCTTGACTAAATGCATGAATACCAATGATTTCTATCTAACTACAGAATCCTGGAACATGAAAAGAGTAAGATCTCTTCCAAGGAAACATATTGGGGCACATGCATCAAGCTTTTTACCGGTCGCAAACGGGCCGATTTGCAGAATCTGCTTGTTTGGGACCGGTAAAAAGGCATTTCCGGTGCATCAAACCAAAATGCATTCAGCAAAATAGGTAATCGCAATTTTGCGATTACCTATTTGCAAATGCATTTAGGAATCGCAATTTGCGATTCCCTAAATGCAATGCATGAAGCATTTGAAAATGCGACTTTGCATTAAGGATTCGCAAATTACCATCAACTTCAAGTTGATGGTAACTTGCAAATCCTTAGAAAAATGCACAAAATTGCATTTTTCGAAGTGCCATGTGGCGCACACACATGCCCTTAGGGCATGTGTGTGCGCCACATGTGCACACTTACCTGTTTTGGGGGTGCATCAGGGGGGCCTTAGGCCCCTTAGCACCCTTGAAATTGCATTCACAATTTGCGATTACCTATTTGGCAATCGCAAATTGCGAACTCTTTCCCATTCATTCCTATGGGCCTCTAGGCCCATAGGAATGAATGGGAATGCATTCTCTAATAGCGAATCGCAATTTGCCATTCGCTATTAGGGAATGTGTAGGAATCGCTTTTTTTTTGCGATTCCTACATGCATAAGGAATTGCGACTCCTAAATAGCGATTCCTTAAAAATCGCTATTAAGGAATCGCAATTCCTTATCTTGATGCATGTGCCCCATCGATTCATATGTCTTTCCAAATGCAACTTTTCCTTGCTTTATTATTTAAAAAAATTCAATACAAATTTAGAACTAGTGGCCAGATATACTAAATACTGTTTGCAAAATAGAGGTCATAATTTGCGACCAATATTTTTGTGACCAGTATAGTATTTTACAAAGTGATCTGCATTTGAAAACCCTCCAAATCAGTAAATGAGAGTGCCTTTGAATGCTGAAACCCTTTCTTCCTATGTACAAAACATCAACAAACAGGAGTATCTACAATTGTTATAAGACTTCAGAAAAATACCAGTATCGTGATGATACTTTGGGTTCTAACAAGCAAAATGTATTGGCCACTGATATGTTGAATGTTTACCATAGTGGATTAGTTACTAGAGTAAACCTTGTGTATGTCTCATTTCATGTAGAATGTTACCATTCATGCCAAATCCTGGTATATGAAAAAAACAGCGTTAATTTAAGTTGATATAGGATCAGAGTGCAACAGTAATCTTGTGTTCTGTGTAGTATAAAAAGCTGTCATTCATGAGAGCCTGCAGAAAATCTGAGAGAACCTTCATCTGACTAGGCGGCCTGTGTGACTACCAAACAACAAAGGTCTCTTTTGTGCCTTCTCTCCCATCCCTAGCCTCCTTATCCCCTCTTGACCATAGCACCAAGTGCAGTCTTAGATGTGGTTGGTACTGTTGACGGGGAAGGAGACTGGTGGGCTCAACGTTGTCAGGGGCGTAGCTTGGTCAGTAAGACTGGGGGTGGGGTGAGCTTCAGAATTTCCGACAATTACGCTGGCATATCATGTTAATCATTATATGAGAAGGGGAATTAAGGACCGGTCGAAAGGGAAAGGAGTGCGGATTGTGAGGGATACTTAAAACACAGTATTTTGTCAATTAACCATGTTTTAAGACCTTCAAAACAGACGAGAGCGTGTGTGTGTGTGTGTGTGTGTGTGTGTGTTTGGTGTGTGTGTGTTCTAAATTAAAAAAAAACAAAAAACAAGCAGTGATTCTTGGCCAAGATGCTCGCTTTCCTAATTCTAAATAGAATTATTTAAAAAACAGCACAGAAAATGTTGCAACCAGATAGGCCTCTGTTTAAAAACAGAGATATCTTTTCCAAGAAGTGTTCCAGGATATTATGCTTAGGTGGAGATAACAAAATATTCAGTCACCCTCCTCAATGATAACTCTAGCTATTGCCTTTGTACAACAACTGAATCACCATCCTATAAGCCACATTACCCACCCATCTCATCAGTGACATCTCTAGCCCTTACAGATTGACAGGAATCCTCTTCCTGTACTGTGTTCTACTGTGCTGACTTAACACAAACTCGCCTCCATTATTTCATCCAAAGTTCTGCTTTCTTCTTATTCACTTTCCCATTTTAACAACCTAATGCAAGTTAATAGCCACCTTCTATCCATGCCTCCCATTCTGCTAATTCCCTTATCAACTCAATACAAATGGGCCCACTTTAAAATTCTGCTCTGAAGCAAGAGTTTTATTCAGGTCCTGTTTACCAGGAAATGGGATTCGCTCCTGCTTCAGCTTATTTCGCTGTATATCTTTTTCTGTCTGTAGAACTTCGTTACATACACAAATGCAAACCATTGGAGACAATTCTCGCTTCCCCAAATTTTCATTGCACTGCCTCTTATCCATTCTGCTATTAAGACACTTTCAGGACGTGTGGACTTTCTATCCTGCCCCTCATCTCTTTTCATTCATTTATTCACCTAACGCACCACAAACCTTTTCATAGTGAATGGTCTGTTTTGCATTGTTCTTTCTGCTTGTGGTTGGCTGTCCCTCTCTGCATCCCTTCCTTTGGAATCCTCTCATTCCTGAATCACATTCTTGGGGGATCACAATCTGCACTGCAATGGATAGCGTGTTCATAGCCATCCGGAAGAGTGAGAAGGGGTTCCTTTCTTAGCACAGTGCTAATGCTCTTTGCTCTCTTACCACAGTAGCTTATGCCAACACCCACTCCTTTCAGCACTTTTAATTCATCAGAATGTCTGATCTTCATAGAAAGATTCCCCGCTCATTCACATCCTAATTTTAAGTCTCTAATTAGACATTCCAAAATTCTTAAAAAACTTAATCAGATCTTTCACAAATAGTTTAAAAAGCAATCACCCAGAACAGGTTGGGACTAGAGGAAGAGTTCTCACAATCATCAACACCACTCTTTGTCGATCCCTCTCACTGAATATTTCCTTGGGTCTTTTATTGGAAGCCTTTGTTACACACATTCTCACTCCAGATGTGAACCCCTATATCCTATCACTGATAAACCTCCGCCCACCCAAGAAGGACCCTGATTTCTATACAAAATTCATGTTCTTCACTTCAAAATTTCTCAACTCTCATATGGCAATTTTTCACACTGGAGTGTTGAACGTCTGGGTAGGAGCCCTTTAAACACATGTCAAATCCTCCTGCCTTCTTCCACATCCCACTCACACGTTGGCCAGCTCCTTCAGCTATTCATTTTCCTCTATCCTTCTCACTACAGCCTCCACTATTCATCACATAGTTTAGTCTCATCTCTGCTGTGTATCTCTCCAAATTCCGCTATGCTTTTCCCTTCAGGCTAGCAGGGCTAACCCAATGTTCATCTTGATCTATCCAAAATCTCATCTCTCACAAAACACTTTCAAGATAACTTCCAATACAAACTTCCTATCCTTATCAACAACAATCCCGCTTTAATTCTGCATGGTCTCAACCCAATGACCTCTGAGACCCTAGACGTGATTGATTCACCTAAACATTCTGCACTCAACTGACAAACACTGATTGGTTTTTTCAGGACTGCCTGAATCTAAGCAAGAACTCAGATGGAGGGATGAGAAATGGAGAAAAATCAAAGTTTCTACTGGATAAGCACGATCTCCAAAACCAATGCATCTAGTTTATCAACCTGGCTAATTCAACAACAAACCAAAAATTTAAAAATTACAAATCCTCTAACTGTCCTAGGGTGTATTTAAGGTCATTGCTGACCTAAAAATACTCACATACATATCCCTTGTTTTCCTGAAACAATCAAAGGAAGAGTGCATCCAATTTTAAAACCTTTTCAGAAACAAAGTGGAGAAAAACAGAAAATCCATCATTCCCAACCCAGCACCATATTTCTCACCAGCTCTACGCAGTTTATCCACTACTGTCCTATTTACCCATTTCTCATAGTTTGACATCTCATTCTTTTTCAAAAGCTATCTAGAACATAACAAACATCAAGGAGATGTATCTTAGCAGGTGTTGTGTTTGTGTTGCAGTCCCAATATAGTTTCACAAACTCTAGCTACTAAAGAGCAGGCACTTGGCAGGACAGTTTAAGCTACTTTATTTATTTAGAATAAACCCATCACCAACCAATCCTGATGCATTTCGACCAAACCACTTTTGCTGGTCTTGCGTATGGATACATTTCTTTGCTGTCCACGATTCTATGCCCTTTAGAAAGTCATTAAAATATTAATTATTTTAAGAGCAATGCACTAAATTCACAATTCGGCCTTTTTATATATTTTGTTATATGGATGTTGTGTCTTTATGGTCAATGTGATCACTGCCAGTAACAGTCTTATTTTATGACTTGGTACTTTATTTGCTGTGTTTTCCATTTGTGGGCATAGCATGTCAATATTGTTCCATCACAATCGACAATGGTCTTATAGTGTCTGTATAAGGTGTCCTTGTAGAAACTGTGTTGATGTACTCAACATATATCTCCATTGCACCATAAAGAGGGTGAGTGCATCTCGTTTAAGTTTCTTCTAATTTATCAAATAATAGTAGTAAATGATTTAATTCAAGATGTACATGGAGAGCTTTGTCTTTATTGAGCCTATAATGGTAAACTGTGCCAAGTCTTATAATGTATTTGAATTTGGGCTTTATAGTTTTCAGGTCCTGTCCTCTTATCATTCTGTGTTTTTCAGCATCATCAATTGCAAAGGATTTCAATAATTTACAGTCATTCCCATATACTTGGTCATAGTCTTTTGCCATTGCAAAAATGAAAACCTTTTATTTGTATTGCCCTTGTTTGTTAAAAATCCTTTTCTTGACCAGCAATGTTGTGCTTCCTACATACTGTTCTCCTTATGGGGTTTTGTACATAATCTGTGCATGTAGTGTCACAGGTGAGGAGTTTCTAATTTCCTATTTTTTTTGCCATTTTCCATGTGAATTGTATTCCTAGGAGATATGACCATAAAAACGAATACGTCTTTTAAAGATCGTGCCTTTCCATATGTAATGGTGTGTGCCCCCCTCTCCAGGCCATTTCTGGCCACGGGAAACCCCATTCCCAGGAGCATATTTTTTTTTTTGGGGAGGGTGTATGCAGTCCCCCTCCTTCAGCCCCGAAAGGCCTCGAGGACTCCAACTCCAAGGACGTCCCCCCTCCCTGAGCCAATACTGGCCCCAGGAACCCCATCCCCTGGTTTTAAAAATGGGTGCCCCGGTTCTCGCCCGCTCCTCTGCATGCACCCATTCTGAGTGCAGAAGGAGCCAGCTTTGCTCCCATCTGGTGGGAGCAGTTATTTTTCTATGCTATCCCTCGGGCAGGATCAATCTCGAGTTTCCCTGCCCGCAAGAGTGCGGACAGAGTAAAAAATGTGTGCTCCCACCCGGTGAAAGCATTTCTGCAGCTCCTGAAAGTGGGAGCATACAAGTCTTCCCTGTATATTTTAGTAGTAGTATATAATGGTATATTAGCGTAGTATATTAGTCGGAATATATTTTTGTTCTTTCATGTGTCCATCTCTTTGAGTCGATTCTTGCTTATTTATGTATTATATATATATATATATATATATATATATCGCCAAGAAAATGCAAAGCCCAACTCCGACTTGCTTGACAAGCAGACTTTATTCGTCACATGCACGGCAGCTTTACAACACTCAGTAACTCCTAACCGGTTTCGGCAGCCTTGCCTTGTTCACAGGTGAGTGTCTTTGAGTGACTCCCTAGTGGTCACATAACCCTTAGCAACTACTACGGGCCCCAGAATGCACCAAAAATGTTCATCATATGTCCGAAAATCGGTATCTCTATTCGGTGCAAAACTGTAGAAATAAAAACATAGTGCACTTCGCTGCCTTGCATAAAAAATATGTGCTTGAGAATGCGGTGTCCCAGAGAGAGAAACAACTCTCTCTTCTCCCTTTCTCCATTACGTTACCAAATAGCCTCGGTCAGTCCTGTAGCTGGTACGCAATGAGAGCGAGTCATGCCCCTCAGTTCAATGTTCAAAACAGCTCCATTTTTACTGGGGGCCCCCAACTCTGCAGGGCGGGCTCAGCGGCAGGAACGGAGAATCCTGTTACTTCAACATCGCCAAGAAAATGCAAAGCCCAACTCCGACTTGCTTGACAAGCAGACTTTATTCGTCACCTGCACGGCAGCTTTACAACACTCAGTAACTCCTAACCGGTTTCGGCAGCCTTGCCTTGTTCACAGGTGAGTGTCTTTGAGTGACTCCCTAGTGGTCACATGACCCTTAGCAACTACTACGGGCCCCAGAATGCACCAAAAATGTTCATCATATGTCCGAAAATCGGTATCTGTATTCGGTGCAAAACTGTAGAAATAAAAACATAGTGCACTTCGCTGCCTTGCATAAAAAATATGTGCTTGAGAATGCGGTGTCCCAGAGAGAGAAACAACTCTCTCTTCTCCCTTTCTCCATTACGTTACCAAATAGCCTCGGTCAGTCCTGTAGCTGGTACGCAATGAGAGCGAGTCATGCCCCCTCAGTTCAATGTTCAAAACAGCTCCATTTTTACTGGGGGCCCCCAACTCTGCAGGGGCGGGCTCAGCGGCAGGAACGGAGAATCCTGTTACTTCAACATCGCCAAGAAAATGCAAAGCCCAACTCCGACTTGCTTGACAAGCAGACTTTATTCGTCACCTGCACGGCAGCTTTACAACACTCAGTAACTCCTAACCGGTTTCGGCAGCCTTGCCTTGTTCACAGGTGAGTGTCTTTGAGTGACTCCCTAGTGGTCACATGACCCTTAGCAACTACTACGGGCCCCAGAATGCACCAAAAATGTTCATCATATGTCCGAAAATCGGTATCTGTATTCGGTGCAAAACTGTAGAAATAAAAAACATAGTGCACTTCGCTGCCTTGCATAAAAATATGTGCTTGAGAATGCGGTGTCCCAGAGAGAGAAACAACTCTCTCTTCTCCCTTTCTCCATTACGTTACCAAATAGCCTCGGTCAGTCCTGTAGCTGGTACGCAATGAGAGCGAGTCATGCCCCCTCAGTTCAATGTTCAAAACAGCTCCATTTTTACTGGGGCCCCCAACTCTGCAGGGCGGGCTCAGCGGCAGGAACGGAGAATCCTGTTACTTCAACATCGCCAAGAAAATGCAAAGCCCAACTCCGACTTGCTTGACAAGCAGACTTTATTCGTCACATGCACGGCAGCTTTACAACACTCAGTAACTCCTAACCGGTTTCGGCAGCCTTGCCTTGTTCACAGGTGAGTGTCTTTGAGTGACTCCCTAGTGGTCACATAACCCTTAGCAACTACTACGGGCCCCAGAATGCACCAAAAATGTTCATCATATGTCCGAAAATCGGTATCTCTATTCGGTGCAAAACTGTAGAAATAAAAAACATAGTGCACTTCGCTGCCTTGCATAAAAAATATGTGCTTGAGAATGCGGTGTCCCAGAGAGAGAAACAACTCTCTCTTCTCCCTTTCTCCATTACGTTACCAAATAGCCTCGGTCAGTCCTGTAGCTGGTACGCAATGAGAAGCGAGTCATGCCCCCTCAGTTCAATGTTCAAAACAGCTCCATTTTTACTGGGGCCCCCAACTCTGCAGGGCGGGCTCAGCGGCAGGAACGGAGAATCCTGTTACTTCAACATCGCCAAGAAAATGCAAAGCCCAACTCCGACTTGCTTGACAAGCAGACTTTATTCGTCACCTGCACGGCAGCTTTACAACACTCAGTAACTCCTAACCGGTTTCGGCAGCCTTGCCTTGTTCACAGGTGAGTGTCTTTGAGTGACTCCCTAGTGGTCACATGACCCTTAGCAACTACTACGGGCCCCAGAATGCACCAAAAATGTTCATCATATGTCCGAAAATCGGTATCTGTATTCGGTGCAAAACTGTAGAAATAAAAAACATAGTGCACTTCGCTGCCTTGCATAAAAAATATGTGCTTGAGAATGCGGTGTCCCAGAGAGAGAAACAACTCTCTCTTCTCCCTTTCTCCATTACGTTACCAAATAGCCTCGGTCAGTCCTGTAGCTGGTACGCAATGAGAGCGAGTCATGCCCCCTCAGTTCAATGTTCAAAACAGCTCCATTTTTACTGGGGGCCCCCAACTCTGCAGGGCGGGCTCAGCGGCAGGAACGGAGAATCCTGTTACTTCAACATCGCCAAGAAAATGCAAAGCCCAACTCCGACTTGCTTGACAAGCAGACTTTATTCGTCACATGCACGGCAGCTTTACAACACTCAGTAACTCCTAACCGGTTTCGGCAGCCTTGCCTTGTTCACAGGTGAGTGTCTTTGAGTGACTCCCTAGTGGTCACATAACCCTTAGCAACTACTACGGGCCCCAGAATGCACCAAAAATGTTCATCATATGTCCGAAAATCGGTATCTCTATTCGGTGCAAAACTGTAGAAATAAAAAACATAGTGCACTTCGCTGCCTTGCATAAAAAATATGTGCTTGAGAATGCGGTGTCCCAGAGAGAGAAACAACTCTCTCTTCTCCCTTTCTCCATTACGTTACCAAATAGCCTCGGTCAGTCCTGTAGCTGGTACGCAATGAGAGCGAGTCATGCCCCCTCAGTTCAATGTTCAAAACAGCTCCATTTTTACTGGGGGCCCCCAACTCTGCAGGGCGGGCTCAGCGGCAGGAACGGAGAATCCTGTTACTTCAACATCGCCAAGAAAATGCAAAGCCCAACTCCGACTTGCTTGACAAGCAGACTTTATTCGTCACCTGCACGGCAGCTTTACAACACTCAGTAACTCCTAACCGGTTTCGGCAGCCTTGCCTTGTTCACAGGTGAGTGTCTTTGAGTGACTCCCTAGTGGTCACATGACCCTTAGCAACTACTACGGGCCCCAGAATGCACCAAAAATGTTCATCATATGTCCGAAAATCGGTATCTGTATTCGGTGCAAAACTGTAGAAATAAAAAACATAGTGCACTTCGCTGCCTTGCATAAAAAATATGTGCTTGAGAATGCGGTGTCCCAGAGAGAGAAACAACTCTCTCTTCTCCCTTTCTCCATTACGTTACCAAATAGCCTCGGTCAGTCCTGTAGCTGGTACGCAATGAGAGCGAGTCATGCCCCCTCAGTTCAATGTTCAAAACAGCTCCATTTTTACTGGGGGCCCCCAACTCTGCAGGGCGGGCTCAGCGGCAGGAACGGAGAATCCTGTTACTTCAACATCGCCAAGAAAATGCAAAGCCCAACTCCGACTTGCTTGACAAGCAGACTTTATTCGTCACATGCACGGCAGCTTTACAACACTCAGTAACTCCTAACCGGTTTCGGAAGCCTTGCCTTGTTCACAGGTGAGTGTCTTTGAGTGACTCCCTAGTGGTCACATGACCCTTAGCAACTACTACGGGCCCCAGAATGCACCAAAAATGTTCATCATATGTCCGAAAATCGGTATCTCTATTCGGTGCAAAACTGTAGAAATAAAAAACATAGTGCACTTTGCTGCCTTGCATAAAAAATATGTGCTTGAGAATGCGGTGTCCCAGAGAGAGAAACAACTCTCTCTTCTCCCTTTCTCCATTATGTTACCAAATAGCCTCGGTCAGTCCGTAGCTGGTACGCAATGAGAGCGAGTCATGCCCCCTCAGTTCAATCTTCAAAACAGCTCCATTTTACTGGGGGCCCCCAACTCTGCAGGGCGGGCTCAGCGGCAGGAACGGAGAATCCTGTTACTTCAACATCGCCAAGAAAATGCAAAGCCCAACTCCGACTTGCTTGACAAGCAGACTTTATTCGTCACATGCACGGCAGCTTTACAACACTCAGTAACTCCTAACCGGTTTCGGCAGCCTTGCCTTGTTCACAGGTGAGTGTCTTTGAGTGACTCCCTAGTGGTCACATGACCCTTAGTAACTACTACGGGCCCCAGAATGCACCAAAAATGTTCATCATATGTCCGAAAATCGGTATCTCTATTCGGTGCAAAACTGTAGAAATAAAAAACATAGTGCACTTCGCTGCCTTGCATAAAAAATATGTGCTTGAGAATGCGGTGTCCCAGAGAGAGAAACAACTCTCTCTTCTCCCTTTCTCCATTACGTTACCAAATAGCCTCGGTCAGTCCTGTAGCTGGTACGCAATGAGAGCGAGTCATGCCCCCTCAGTTCAATGTTCAAAACAGCTCCATTTTACTGGGGGCCCCCAACTCTGCAGGGCGGGCTCAGCGGCAGGAACGGAGAATCCTGTTACTTCAACATCGCCAAGAAAATGCAAAAAAAAATGGAGCTGTTTTGAACATTGAACTGAGGGGGCATGACTCGCTCTCATTGCGTACCAGGGAGAAGAGAGAGTTGTTTCTCTCTCTGGGACACCGCATTCTCAAGCACATATTTTTTATGCAAGGCAGCGAAGTGCACTATGTTTTTTATTTCTACAGTTTTGCACCGAATAGAGATACCGATTTTCGGACATATGATGAACATTTTTGGTGCATTCTGGGGCCCGTAGTAGTTGCTAAGGGTCATGTGACCACTAGGGAGTCACTCAAAGACACTCACCTGTGAACAAGGCAAGGCTGCCGAAACCGGTTAGGAGTTACTGAGTGTTGTAAAGCTCCCGTGCATGTGACGAATAAAGTCTGCTTGTCAAGCAAGTCGGAGTTGGGCTTTGCATTTTCTTGGCGATGTTGAAGTAACAGGATTCTCCGTCCCTGCCGCTGAGCCCGCCCTGCAGAGTTGGGGGCCCCCAGTAAAAATGGAGCTGTTTTGAACATATATATATATATATATATATATATGTATATATATATATATATATATATATATATATATATATATATATATATATATATATATATATTGACGGGCAAAAAAAGGTTAAAGTAACGTTATAGTTAGGTGAAAATTTCAGTATCAGCATAACGTTTTAAACAAAACAAAACCACTGAAATTCACCAGTTAAAGTTCTCTCAATTAACTATAACATATGCCCTACCGGTAATTATAACTCGCACCCTCGCAGTGCACAGCTAATTAACCCACATATTACATCACTCATGACATGTTCTATAGCATCATTGATAACATCACTGAAACAATTGAAATGACATCATTGATGACAAAACTGTTCATGGCAGGGCACAAAATATTTAAAAAAAAAAAATATATATATATATATTTATGAAGTGCAACCTATACAAAAAGGAGCGCACCTATTATTAGTCTTCACAAGCTAGGTGCTTGATAATAGTTCATTTGGTAATCCAATTCAAAGAGAGTCCATAGGGAGTCTTTATGTATTTCCAATACGTTGTTTATTTCATTACTTCATTATCTGATCCAGAAAACATCACAAAAATCAATCCAGTCAACGCGTTTCGTCCAATCTGGACATCATCAGGGCTTAATACTTTATGTGGATCGCATGTACCGTGCTGCCGAATTAGGCTTTGACCATCTGTCCCCGTGTTGAGGTGCTTATCTGTAGTCCTATGCGTTAACTTCTAATGCATATCCTTGTCTGGCCGGTTCGATAATTCCCGCCAAAACACAGAAATTCATAAGCTATACATAACTAACATTAGAATAACTTGCACTTCCCATAGATTTCAGATCAGTGATGCAATATTGGATGTCAGAAGCAGTGCATCATAGTGGTGTAAATTATACGCATGTCAGTTACATATAACTGGTGAATTCTACGTTTTTAAAACTATATATTTTTTTGTTATTAGAAGATCTACATATAACTCCACTTTAACCTTTGGTTTTTTCAATGAATTTCCAAGATTTTTTTTACGTAACCTGAAATCTTACTACATTACTTAAATTTAACTCCACTTTAACCTTTGTTTTTTTTTCATTGAATCTCCATGTTTTTTTGTTAACATGAAGGAATACATCAGCGGCCAACCACCCGCAAGAGGCCAGCTCCCCGAGTGTGGACAACATCCCATAGACACCTATCCCATATTTGTTTTCCAGGCCATGGTACTCACACAGTACTCGGGGTTGGCTTTGGCCCCTGTGAGAGTCCCGCTGAGCTGTCACAACTTAAAAGAAATATATCTTTTTCAATTTTGGCCCCACGGCAGGTGCTTCTGGGACTCCCCCAGAAGAGCTAAGAGGTGTCAGGTTATTCCCACCCACCCCCATATATTCTTTTTTTCATTTTTTTTAAAACTCCAGGATGAGTCCCCAAATCCCTTGAAGGCAACCTCAACATTTCTATTCATGTTGGGGACAGCCACTCAGGTACCTTGGTCCCACTGGACTTCCCCGGGACCAACCAATCAAAATGCTTTAGTTTGCAGAGAATTAAGATCTAGCTTTCTGCCAAATTTGGTGTGATTCTGTTCAGGTGTTTTTCCTGTATCATGGTCTAATTTTGCTAATTAGTAACACTGGACCACGCACTCCTGTTGAATTATATAAGGTTTGCTAGTACTTCGTTAGGTTGTGATGGGTTTGCTGGCGTGCAGAAAGGTATCGTCTTCTGATCCTAGACGTGTGTTAATGCTTAAAAAAATTGTGCTGTCCACTTGTGGAAGCGTCCCTTATATGCACTGCCGAAGTTCCAAATGGAAATCAAAGCTCAAACTTGAACCAGTTTTCTGAATTACAAGTTTATTCAGATTATCACTTCTGTGTATTTTTTGCTCAAAATCGATTCTTCCAGCATGACTTTTTGTTCACATCAAATTCCTTATGAACGCTTCATGCGTATCCATGATGTACATTGTTCATGGGGGGCGTGGCTAACGGCCCAAGATGGAGGTCGCATAAGCGACGAGCTCCGGGCCCAGGACGCTAATCCGTCATTAATCCTCCGCTCCTGGCGGCCCTGTATTCCAGTGGGGCTGTGCTCCTGTAGCGGATATCTCAGCGACGGCGGCGGGCTGAGCGCAGAGGTCGCGGAGCGCTGCTGGGCGTCCTCCCGCACTCCGGAGTGATCCCAATCGAGACGAGCCTGCAGCCCCTGTGGCAGGCCTCACAGCACCGGCCTTTCCTGTTTCCCCAGACGGAGGTGGTGGGTGCGCATTCCGGCGTGCTCTCCTGCCTGAAGTCCCGGCTGGCGGCCTGTCTGCTGGGCCTTGGGAGCGGTCCCCGCTGCGGCTGGTGGCGACTGTGGCGCTTCTATGAGGGGTGACTGTGCCCCCCCCACCTACCCGCTGGTGCCATCGGAGCTGGTGGGATTGCTCCTGGAACCTGCGGCGACCTCCATCTGCACAGAGCTGAGTAAGTGCTGGTGATCCTGCTCAGCGGGTGGACTCACGACGCGGGGGAGTACGCGGATACCCTCCCCCCCCGCACGGCCTTGATTTTATATGACGCATGTAGCAGGCCTCACGGCACCGGCCTTTCCTGTCTCCCCAGACGGAGGTAGTGGCTGGGCATACCGGCGCGCCTTCCTGCGCGAGGTCCCGGCTGGCGGCCTAACTAGTGGGCCTTGAGCGCGGTCCTGCTGCGGCTGGTGGTGACTGTAGCGCTTCTTGTGGGGGGTGACTGTGGCCCCCCCACCTACCTGCTGGTGACTTTGGAGCTGGTGGGATTTCTCCTGGGGACATACGGCGGCCTCCATCTGCATAGAGTTAACCTGCCGCATGTGCTGGGTGTGCTGGAGCGGGACGACAGTGTCCCTAAAAGAGTCCTCTCACGCCGCGTGGCAGTTGCAGTGTCTTGCCCGGACTGGTGATACCTGGTGCGGAGTTGAGGCCGGGGGCGAGTTGGGACAGTCATGAGCCTGCGGTTGGGGCCCTGTATGGGAGTATAGTCTGTGGGAGTGCCTGGCTGCGCAGGGCTCTACTTGAGCTGCTTGGACCCGGCGACACAGGAGCTGCATGAAACATTACTGGTGACATTTCCTTTATTTACATTTCGGAAGAAGGAGGAGATCACTATTACATAAGATAGTGACTTCCATGCACTGTCGGGGGGTCTGGGTTGCCCTTCCGTTTGAACTGAGTGGATTCCTTGCTGTGGACTTGGGCTGTTGGCTGGTGGTGGTCGCTGGTTTTTCCGGTGCGGCTCTCTGCTGGCTGTGGTGTACTTGTTGGTAATCAATTGCTGTGGACGGGGGCTCGCTGCCTGGCCCCATCACGCCGCCGGCTATGGGTAAACGAAGACCCAGGGTCTCAACGAGGTCCGGGAGGGCAGGATCTCTCTCTCCGACGTCGGGTCAATCTTCCGCCATGTCCCACCAGATGGAGGGAGCTGTGGAGACCAACACTTCTGGGGACAAGCTGGACATGATTTTGCGGGAGATTCGGGATTCTCGTTCTGTTTTGGAGGCGCAGCTGGGCATAATCTCTGTAGATCTCAACTTGTTGAAAGATGACCATAAGAAGTTGGCTGACAGGGCTAGAACGACTGAGCGGCAGATTGAAACCATGGTACCACAGGTACAGGCCCACGAAGAACAACTACAGCACATGCGTCAGCAGATTGACTCCCTCCAGGCACGGGCGGATGACGCAGAAGGTCGGGCGCGCCGGAACAACCCCCGTATCGTGGGTCTGCCGGAGGGGAAGCAAGGTACTTCGCCTACGGAATACATTGAAAACTGGCTAAAGACTACTGTGGCCCCCACCGGACTGTCCGCACATTTCACGGTTGAGAGGGCGCACCGGGTCCCAACACGACGTCCTATTCCGGGCGCTGCCCCGCGTCCCATCCTGGCCAGGATTTTAAATTACAGGGATCGAGATCATCTACTACAGGCGGCAAGAGATAATGGCCCTCTCTAAATTGATAATGTTAGGATTTCAATATTTCCGGATTATACCTTGGCAGTCCAGCGCAGAAGATTTTCCTTTATGGAGGTGAAGGCACGGGCTCGAGCAGCAGGCCTGTCATTTGCATTATTATTCCCCGCAAAACTGAAAATCATCTATGATCAGCGTTCCTTGTTTTTTGACACCCCTGACAGTGCGTGGGAATGGCTGGACAAGACGTTCCCCGATGTCCAACCTACGAGACGCATGGACTCCTCACTGCCCAAACCGCAGCGTCCCCCTCGGAGACGTAAGAGGGGCATCCTCACACAAAGCTCGCTTTCCAGCTCATTGGGCCGTCAGCAGGTGCTGGAGGGCAGGCGGAGGGCTCTGCGTGCTGCTTCCGCTTTTCGCACCACTCGCCCAGAGATCAGCTCTAGCCCATCGGAAGGATTGAATACGGACACTGATACAGATGGTAGCATAGCACTGTTCCCTTCAGCGACCTCACGACTCAGCAAGGACCCTTTGGCCTCGGCGGACTCTTGATTCTTTGTCTTCTGCCTTGTAGGATATGCTTAGCTTCTTATTGTTTTCCTGTCCGGATTGTAGTACTGTAATCCACTACATGTGCCTTTATCTGACTGGCAGAACATCATAGCACTTGTATGCCGTTTTGACAGGAGGGAACAGATGGTTAAGTTCCCGGGCCCGGTGCACGTTCTGGGCGTTTTTCTGAGTGCCTCATTGCACTTGTGCGTTTGTGGCTAGTGTTGGCGACCTCCCCCAAAGGCGGTAGCACTGGTTGAATGTGAAGTATGTTAACTTTGTTATCACGGTTTGGTCGAACGATGTTTGGGCGGTGGACCCAGTATTGGGATTCTGTTGATTTTGATGTAACTATGCTGCATGGTCTGGGGATTGTGGGGAGATGGGGGGGGATGGGGGTGGGATCCGGGGGGGGGGTCTAATTCCATTTGATGGTGCCTGCTGTTAATTCTTATACCCTTGTCTCGTGGAATGTGCGAGGTATGGGTTCTATGGCAAAACGACATAGAATAGCTGCGCAGTTGCATCGCTGTAAAGCACACATAATTTGTTTTCAGGAGACCCATTTGATCCCCACTGAAACTGCGAAATTACAAAGGAGATGGCGTGGGCAGGTTTTTGCGACGGCATATTCGGCCTTTTCCAGGGGGGCTGCCATTTGGGTTCGGGCGGGCATTCCCTTCTCTCTTACTGAGAGCAAATTAGATGATCAGGGCCGGTTTGTTCTTCCGTTAGGAACGTTGGATGGCAGGCAGATAGTACTGGGGTCCCTCTATGCACCAAATACGGACCATGAGGCATTTTTTGTGCGGGTGTCCCAGGCGCTTGCTGGCTGGTCCCATGGCTTCTGGGGGGCGATCTGAATGCAGTATTCGACATTGGCCTGGATCATTCTCATCCTCCTTTGTTTAATACGGCGGCAAGGGCACAGGCCATAACCTTGACACGTTGGGCACAGGGTTGGGATTTATTAGACGTCTGGAGGGCAATGCATGTGAACATGAGGGAATATTCCTTTTACTCTTATCCCCATAAGTTGCACACATGTCTAGATCATTTTCTATGCTCCCCGGGTCTCTCCTCTTCAATTACGTATTGTGAGTTTCTGGGCAAGACGATATCTGACCATAATCCTATAGCATTGCGGTTCTCATGGGGCCATTCACCTGCTCCAATTCCAACGTGGAGGATGCAGCCTCTACATTTGGAAGATCAGGTCTATCGGGCGGCATTGAAAGCGGCTATTGACGCATTTTTTGTGGAGAATGAGGGTACTGCCTCGTCCAGGGCTATCGAATGGGAGGCCTTCAAGGTGACAGTACGTGGGGTTGCCATGGGGACTTTGGCGGGATCGCGGAGGGAAGTGATTAGGGATATTGCTGACCTGGATGGGGAATTGCAGGCCTTGGAGGTGGCGGCTCAGAGGTGTGAGGACGGCGCAGAGCCGCTTCAATCTGCCAGGATCAAGTATGCGGAGTTGTTAGAGCGATTGCGTCTGTTGGATTTTGATGCTTACACACTGCGAACACACTCTGAGGCGGATAGGGCAGGTACATTACTGGCGCGACTGATCCAGCCCATGATGAGTCCTACCCCTTATTTTAGCTATAAACACGATTGATAATGTACTGGTCACGTCTCAGGGTGAGATTAATGCTGCGTTTCAGGAATATTATGCTCGGTTGTATACTGCCCCATGTTTAGATGACATGGCTCCCACGCTTTCCTTTTTGTCCGAGGTCCAGCTTCCCACGGTTTCTGATTCAATGGCCAAGGAGTTGGCTGCTCCGATTACTGCTGCAGAAATTCGGCTGGCACTAAAGGCATTGTCCCGCAACAAGACACCAGGCTCCGATGGCTTCCCTGTGGAGTTTTACTCCACATTTGCTGATCAGTTGATTCCGAGGTTGTTGCAACTTTATACCTCTTCCCTAGAGAGTGGGGTCTTGCCTCTCACTACCAGGGAGGCGATAGTCACGTCCTTATTGAAACCGGACAAGGTACCAACTGAACTTTTATCTTATAGACCACTTTCTATTCTGAATACAGAATAGAAGGTGCTGAGTAAGGTATTGGCGTCACGACTCCTTCCACTCCTTCCCCGTTTGATCCACACGGACCAATGTGGATTCGTACCCCAACGCAGTACCTCTTTGAATATCCGTCGGCTCCATGCCTTAATACACACGGCGTCCGCCTCTTCCCCTCTTGCTGGTTGCTTGTCTTTAGACGTGCGTCAAGCTTTTGATACTCTCAGCTGGCCGTATATGCTTGCGGTGCTGTCTCAATTTGGCCTGCCCCTGTCCTATTGCGCATGGATTAAATTGTTGTATACCAGTCCCACGGCGCACGCTAAGACGGGTAGGACCATCTCTCCCTCTTATTTAATATCCCGGGGTACACGCCAGGGCTGCCCCTTATCCCCCATGCTTTTTGTGTTGGCCCTTGAGCCTCTTGCACAGTACCTGCGTCAGATTATGATCCCTTATGGCATACAGTTGCGTGGGGTGATACATTCTGTATCCTTATACGCGGATGACATGCTGTTATATTTTCACGATCTGGAAGTTGATAAACGTGAGATAGCTGCTGCCTTTGATAGATTCGGGGAAATTTCTGGCTTGCGTCTTAATGCTTCTAAATCGGTGGCCTTCACCTTCTATAATACTTGTGCGTCTCCTACTCTACAATTTGGTCAAATGTGCTTCCGAGTTGAGCCGGTCACTTTTAAATACTTGGGGGTTAATATTTATAGATCAAACGCTGATACTATAGACGGGAATGTAGTACGCACCATCAACTCGTTGCGCTCCCAGATTGCCTTTTGGAATTCGTTGCCATTAACTGTGGCGGGCCGCGTGGCGGTCTCGAAAATGGTCATGCTACCCCGCCTCCTTTATTACTTCGTGAATTTGCCGGTGGTCCTGCCGGCGTGGATTTTTAAAGCGCTTGATACGCTGTTAACATCTCTGATATGGGGGGCGGGCAGACATCGGTTGGCGCTGTCTAAACTGCAGCTACCTAGTACGGCCGGGGGCATGGGGGCGCCTGATTTTAAGACGTATTGTATAGTGGGGCAGTTACAGTGGCTGGCTTATTGGTTGGCCGGCAAGAACTTATTCGAAATTGGATACTCCTTGGGTTGCTTGAGACAGGGGTTTCTTCAGTCCCAGCTCTGTCCGGGAGCACGGAAAATGCGTGATCCTCCATACTTGTTGCAGGTTGCATTGCATTATTGGGCACAGGTGAAGAGATTGGCTCGGTTGCCATTTCCGTATGCCCCAAATATCCCCATATGTGGGTTGCCTACTAGGCGTGGGGTGCTATCGATGACCCAAATACAGGGGTGGGCTCGGGAGGGGGTGGGGACAGTCGGGGATTTATTTCTCGAGGGCCACCTGATGCCCCATGACGAGTTTGTACGCGCTAACTCGCTGCCTGACTCCTTGTTTCTCATTCACGCGACTGTAGTGCGTTTAATTCGTACTTATTGGTATACAGATCAAACGGAACCCACCACTTTTCAATTGCTGAGATCACTACACCTTATGGGACATGGCCGACACTTGGTGCGTTGGCTTTACCGAGGCTTGAGAGAACATTTGCATGTTCCACTAATACGTCTTAGGCAGAAGTGGGACGTGACCTTGGGGCGGGAGCTGGAAGATAGAGAATGGGCCCAAATGCTAGAACATCCCCGGCGAGTCTCCCAGAATTGTCGTTTAAAAACGATTCAGTTATTTATACTACATAGAGCATATCTTGCCCCAGCTACGATACGGATAATGTTTCCCACGACGGCCGCAGTATGTCCGCGGTGTAGGATACATGACGCTGATTTTCTTCATATGATATGGTCCTGTCGGGTACTGCGGGGGTTTTGGTCAGAGGTTGTCCGAGGGTTGGAGACGTTGACAGAGCGGGCGCCGTGGGATACAATGGAGGCCTGCCTTTTGGGATTATTCCCCCTCCCTAAGAAGGCTAAATTGTTACGCAGATTTGCAGGGTTGGCTTTGATGTCGGCAAAACGTATGATAACACGACGCTGGAAGTCTACTCTAGCACCGCGAGTGGGCGATTGGCGAGAGGAGGTGGGCAGATGGGCGGTTGCAGAAAGGGAGGCTTTACACCGTGAAGAACACAGGGGAATGCGTAAGCGTCCGATTTCGCTGGACTGGGCGCACCTAGTGGAACAATTCAAGGCTATGGAAGATGTTGAGCCTTCGGGATCGCAACACAGTCGGCGGGACAGTGGTGTAGTATTATAGGAGCTGGTGGATTCATGATTACCCACGCTCTACCTGGGGGCCTCCCTTCTATCTTCTATTTCCTTATCCCCGGCCCTGTGTCTTGGTCCCTCTCCCCTTGGGTCCCCCCTTCTCCTTGCTCCTGTCTAGGTTTCTTTCCCCCCTCCCTCTTCTCCCCCCCTCACCCCCCTTCGGTACACACCCGTTCCCGGGGCTCTCAGACCTGTTACGCACTAGACGCAGGAACATCAGTGAGGTGTGTAGTTTGTGTAGCGGCACTTAAGTTACTTGTTTGTTGGGGTATTGTTTGGGGACGGTTAGTTTGGGAGGGGGGTGTAATGGGTACTGAACAGGATACCACGTATTAGAATTGTAGTTATCTGTCTGAGTATACAGTTTGTACATTTATGCTGCAAGTCATGATGTATTTTCTGTAAGAAGCAGGTATGTTTTATCTTAACATGCGGCCAGGATCCGGGCTGCCTTGCTAATATGCAAGGCCTTCAAAATGCTTATGATTTACCGTATACACCTGTGTACTATTTGCAGTGCTCAATAAAAAATATTTTCAAAAAAAATAATGTACATTGTTCATTTCTACATGTAGAAATGAACAATGTACATCATGGATAAGCACGCAGCCCCTCCCTGAGCCATTAATGGCCTTGGGGACCCCATCCCCTGGGTCCGGCTCACAAGCCAAGTCCCAGGGAGCCCAACCCCAGGACATAGCGGTTTCAAAACTCCAGCCAAATGGGAGCAAACACACAGTCTGCTCCCAGCAGGCGGGGGCATTTAAAATGCTCCTGCACACAAGGAGCAGACTTTTGATCTGTTTCCCTGCCCGTACTAAAACGAGCAGGGAAACAGATCAAAATATTACTCCCGCCCAGAGTGAGCAGCATTAGTAGCTGCTCCCTCGGGGTGGTAGCAATGCCGGCTCTGCCTGCAGGGAGCCTGCTGAAGCGCGTGGCACTAGGGCACCCACCTTTATGTGTCAGGGCCTATAACTGCTCGGGAGGGGGGGCCACGTGCCCCCCTCCCCTTTAATAAAAAGCAATGGCCCTGGGGCATGCGGCCATGTGGCCCCCCTCCCCTAGAATTGAAAAACAAAGGACCTGGGGCATGTGGTCCCCAGGGCCTCAAATGCTCAGGGAGGGGAGGGAAGGGGAGGGGGTGTGTGGCCCCTCTCCACTTTAAAAACAAACAACAGCATGGGGGTCGGGGTCTCCAGGGCCTGATGAGGCTTCGGGATGGGGGCCAGTCGTGACCCCCTTCCCTTTAAAAAAACAATAAGGCCCTGGGGGATAGAGCCCCCAGGGCCTAATGAGGCTTGGGGAGGGGGGCAAGTGCCCCCCTCCCATTGAAAATATATATTGCCCTGGTAGATGGGGTCCCCAGGGCCATTATATGAACGGGAAGGGGGCCATGTGACCTGCAGGAGGCCAGGCCCTGCAGCCAACCAACCGTCTGCCGGACATGGCCTTAGGCAGGGTGTTGGATTTACGTATGGTAATTAAATATTACTTTACATTTTTTAAAAACTAGAAATTCACTGAAAAAACAAAGGTTAAAGTAGCGTAATAGTTAAGTGAAATGTTCAGTAACAATGTAACGTTTTAAACTCTAAAAACCACAGAAATTCACCAGTTATCTCAAGTAGGTATAACTGGTGCGCTAATGAAACAATAACTTGTGCCCTCGCCGTGCACTGCTAATTTCCCACATATTACATCACTCTTGCCATCTTCTATGACATCATTGATAATATCATTGCGACATGTGCAGTGAAATTATTGATGAGGAAAACGGCATGGCGGGGGCGGGAGTTATAGTTACGTTACAGAACGAGTTATAGTTACTTGAGATAATGGAAAACCAACTAGAGAAAGTAATACAGGGTCTCAACAATATCATATCGAATATAAATACATATCTGAATCCTGCCCATCACCCTCACCCCCTTCCTACAAGCAGCAACGAACATCTCCCAGGATGAGCCGAAACACAGCCACAAAGCTGGACCACAAAGCCTCTCAACAACTAAGCTCGGAGGCCTAAAATAACGATAACCACAATGTCTCTGAGTGAGGTGGCAGAGCTAGTTAATTTCTACAACCTGGAACCTCTTAGAATCAACCCCTCCTCCTGAGATCCAGAACATCACGGGTATAAGAAGAAATCCCACACCAACAAATACGACCAAGCCACCAGCTCACCTAATCAATATTCCCCTGACTACTTCCCCTAATCACTGCAGAGAAACAAAATGTATGCTCATTAACTGCAGATCTGCAACCAAGCATGCTACAGAACTACAGGAAACTATCCTGAACCACGACATTGATATTGCATTCATCACAGAAACATGGCTCAATGAACCCTCATACCTGATCATGGACACGCTAGTCTCACCAGAATTCTCAATCATCAAGAAAGACAGGAAGGACCACCACGGTGGAGGCATTGCCATTATACACAAGAATAACATCAATGTGGAGGAAACAGACACCCTAAACTTCAACACATTTGAACACCACACCACCACCATAAGGATGAAAGACAACATAACCATGAACTGTCCAGTGGCGGCCCCTCCTTTAGGGCAGAGGAGTGTCGCCCCCCCTGCTGCCTGCGCTGCAAAGGTGAAAAATAAAATGGTAATCAATTGAATGTATTACCCTTTTATTTTTCCCTTTCCCCAGCGCAACACGGTGTTTGGGCGTGGGCTACTGCTGCTGATTGGCAGCAGGGAAGTGGTGGTCACTGCAACAGTTCACACAGGGCATGTCACTTTGGCCGGCTGCCTTGCGATGGCCAGCCTGACATGTGCAGTGTAAACCACTCCACCCAGCTGTCTCAGACAGCTGGGTGGAGAGTCGGCACAGGCACATAGTGCCTGTAGGAGCGTCAAATGCAAAAAGAACAAATGATGGACAGACTGTTGAACAATGTCAAATATTCATCCAAGTACAGAGATCTGGGTCTAAATCCATCGTTTTTTTGCTCCCCATGCCATTCCAGTTTAAACCCAGCCATATGTAAATCAGTCTTGACGCTGCTTCCCATGGGAACAGTCCAGCCTGAACTGCCAGGCCAGGTCCTCCCTGGACTGAAAACAAGCATCCTTGGACCAGTTTCGGGGTTTCACCCTTCATCAACCAAGCTAGTTTAACTACAGTGGCATGGAGAGCACGGGACCCACGTCTGGGCATACCCGTCCCTCTTGGAGTGACAAATGCAAAAAGAACAAATGATGGACAGAATGTTGAACAATGTCAAACATTCACCTCAGTACAGAGATCTGGGCCTGAATCCATCGTTTTTTTGCTCCCCATGCTATTCCAGTTTAAACCCAGCTATATGCAAATCAGTCTTGACACTGCACCCCATGGGAACAGTCCAGCCCGAACTGCTGTAGGAGAGTCAAGGCAGCCTGCTCCAGCCAATTCTGGTGCTGCTCTCAAGCTGCTGAACATTGTCAGCAGCATGAGAGCAGCGTCTGAATTGGTGTGGAGAATTCAGCTGCTTCAAGCTTTCAGCATCAAGGGACTGAAGCAGAGGACCGGAGGAGGCGAGCCAGCGGAGTGGGTAAGTACTCTCTCTGCTTGTTCTGCCCGTTATTTTGTCTCTTTCTGCTCATTTCTGCCTGTTATTTTGTCCTCTTTCTGCTCATTTCTGACCTTTATTTTTTCTCTTTCTGCTTGTATCTGCAGCGGCGTCACTAGGAGGGTGCGGGGGGTGCGAACCGCACCGGGTGACACCATCACATGGGGTGACACCATGAGCCTCTGCTTTAAATCGCTACATAAATCAGGAGGATGAGTCACCGTGAGCCTCTGCTTTAAATCGCTACATAAATCAGGAGGAATCCTCCTGATTTATGTAGCGATTTCCGCACTGGTTGACACCAACCCTAGTGACGCCACTGTGTATCTGTCCTCATTTTTCCTCTTTGTGCTTGTTTCTGACCTTCATTTTACCTCTTTCTGCTAGTTTCTGAACTTTATTTTGCAGATTTTTAGCGCAGGGTGTTTGTCCTGCACCGTAAAATCAGCGCAAACGGCACCATGCGCAGCGCAAGAGGGCGCTGCTTCTTTCTGCCGCTCGAGTAGATATTCTACTCGTGCGGCGGCTTCATCAAAGCGAATGGAAGGTTTCTCAACGTGAGCAGTAGCAACCATCCGCGACCGCCACAGCTGAGAAATCTCGCCGGGAGGTGGTCTGGAGTAAGCTTTTCCTCGATCGCACTCACCAACATAACGTTGGCGAGCGCGAGCGTGGAAAAAACTCCGCTCTGCAGAGTTTTTCGGAACTCCACGCTCTATGCGGAGTGGGAAAAACTCTGCGAGTGGAGCCAAATCTCACGCCCAGGCCTAATCACTGATGACATTGCTGATCCATCACTGATTACAACATCCAAGCTATTTCTCCTCAACTAGAAACAGTGTAGTACTGGACACAAGTCTCAGTCAGTATGGTAAAAATTATACGGTGCACACTTTTGCTACCAGTGAAGTTTTAAAGGCAAGCAATACTTTGTTAAAACAAGGTAGAGACTGAGCGCAACTAGAGTAAGTTGCAGTGTATGTTTCAAATAGGTTGTGCGTTATTTCAAAGGCCTGTTAACAAAAATATGTGAGAACATTTAAATAGTCTCCTTATAATATATTATTCACCTGTGGATTTCTGCTTAAATTCTGATGTTAAGGAGTTGTCATGTAGTGCTATAGGCAATTTCTATACAAACTGCAAATCATTATTTCCAAAAGTTCAGTGAACATTTTAATACATTAAACACTGGTGTAGAATGTATAATTTATCAAAGACTCATTTACAGATGGTTCAAGTCGCAGGATGATTGCAAATATAGTTAAAATGGTGCACACCCTTATGCTCATTTCAAGAATATGTGGAGGGTAGTTTTACATACTATGGAGGGTTATCCATTCAGCCTGGTAATGCCTGCCTGATTATTGGGTAATGTATAGAAATAAAGATGTTTTTCTAAAATTGTATGTTAGATGAGGTACCTAACAGACACATCTCATTAGGGTAAATGATTCCCAAATACTGTTTTTGAACGATATTCAAGGTTCAATAAGTCACTTTAACCTTTGCTTTTTTCAGTGAATTGCTGGGGGGTTTTTAAAAATTTCTTCCAACTCCCTCACAGGCCATAGCTTCGGGCCATGAGTGGCATTGGGTAGTCTTACAACGTGGCCTGCGGCCAGACCCTGTCGCCAACCCACTGCGGGCAGCAAACCCCAACTGTCCACGAGTGGCCAACCCCCCCTGCAGAAGGCCAATCGCCCACGGACCCCCTCCCCACATTCTTCTGGCCTATTTTTTCACTGCACCATGAAACTCCCACTGTACCGCAGCTAAAGCACAAACAGTGGTACAGTGAGACAACGCAAGCTTCACTTGTTGATGCTTGCACAGTCTCGCAGTACTGTACCTCCTGCGGTAGTCACATGTAACTACACAGGGGCCGCGCTGTGTCCCTCGGTACCCAGAGCACAATTTTTTTTTTTTTTTGGTCCCAGGAGGATTCCCCTGGGGCCCCCCCCCCCTTCCCACAAGGACTAGTGGGTCAGGGTACACTTACCCTGCCTCTCTCTATCTAATTTGTTTCTAAATACAGGACATGGGGACTGAGTCCCCAGGTTCTGAAATGGCAGCCGCAACATTTCTCTTTGTTGACATCAGATTACTCAGTCCCACGACTGAAGGGGCCGATAGGAGAAAAAAAAAGCCCTCTCGGCCAATCACAATGCACTATTTTTTCCAATTTGAGGTTGCGCAGGAGTCCCGCGGGACCAAGAATCCAGATTTACACAAAATAATGAAAAGCACGCTTTATGAGTGAAGGTCTAACTTTCTGCAAAATTTGATGTGATTCTGTTCAGCCGTTTTGTATCCTACATTTACATGGGAAAATTATGTTTTGGCCTCCTACTTTTTTCTTGGCCCCCCGCTTGATGGATCACCCCGAAACATTCCAGAAACAGACTGAGGTGTATGAGCTTTTTGCTTGGAAAGTTTCGTGAAGCTTTGTCAAACAGTGCAAAAGTTGTTAGCAAAACAAAAAACACTCTTCCTATGGAAACTGCCATTATATATAACAAACACACACACACACACACACACACACACTCACACACACTCACACACACTCACACACACTCACACACACTCACACACACACACACACACACACACACACCCACACACACACACACACACCCACACACACACACCTCCCCCCTCCCCCTGTGACATTTCTACAGCACAAACCCAACCGAATGGCAGTGGCGCACTGTACAAGGCCAATGAGTCACTGAAGAGGTTGCAGGATTGTGAAAGTGGATTGCCATTGCGTTGTGATGTAATGCTCAGTAAAGAAGTCTGTCTTCAGCTCTTCACTAAATTGGAGCATAACTGTCATGGTTCTGATGGCTATGGGACGCTCATCCAGATCCTGGGTGCATCCTGGGGTTATACGAGTAATAGTGAAAGCTTTACTAATTAGATTTGTGTTTTGAAATGACCAGCTTCTTCGAGAATTTCGGTGTCATCTTCAGACTAACACAAGAGTTGCAGACATAGCTTTTGTGCCACAGTGCATGAAATACTATTGAGAGGGTTTGCAGGGCTCCAGGTTTACATTACTTCACTGGGTATTAGAAAGACTACCACTGAGCAACAACCCATCCTCCAGAACCCTAACAGGCCTGGGCTCTGAGTGGTTATGAACCAGACCCTCACCATTGTCCTGAGGATGCTCAAAAGGCTTCAATCAAAATAGTGAGGAAGAGATGGGAGTCTACACTGAGAATCAAGTGTGTGATGTTTCTTCAAACACGACACTGGCCAGCATGTTGTGGTCATCATGAACTTTAAATAACATGGAATTGGACAATCCTTGTCATTCAATACTTGACAGTGGCAGCATCGTTATACTGCAAACCACCCCCAAGCTGCCATAGCTTCTCATTCTGGACCTCATCTACTGACAAGTACTAGTCCCACATCCCACCAGCAAGTGTTGTTTGATTCTCACAATCTGCATTCACCAATGGACCAGCCTTGTATGTATGTATGTATGTGTGTATGTAGTGTAAACTGGCAGTCCCTACTTACGGTACTTTGGGGAGTCCATCGCAACGGGAGGCCTAAAAGTGAGGGTTTTCCACTGAATGTCAAGCATTGGCTCTGCTTCCTCCATGTTCAACCAAACAATGTCCTCTTCGCTGCCTATCGGAGGCAGGAATGCAATTTTCTAGGAGTATAATACAATGGATTATTAATAAAACACAATATATTTGTAAAGCGCACAGCTACATAAAAAGATGTCCCGGCGCTGGCGAAGAGAATTTCCACCTCGTCCAGGAAAAGCAAGCTTAAGAAGGGATTATTGCAGAGTCAAAAAGAATAACAATTATTGAGGTGCTATGTGAAACTTAAGACACCATGTAACCTTTTTTTATTTAACATACACATGTTAACGTTTTGAATTTAATATTTAAACACCATCATACCCGGGTACATGGCGTGCAAGGAACAGTTATGCTACCCTTATATTGTCAACTCTGATGTTTCCAGGTCCTCTGCATAAGGGCATCCAGCAGTTCTATGAATACCTCAAGGCTGTCAGGAACTCTATTGCTGTATTGCTGAATACCCTAAACTTTGCATCAGATTGCCACAGTTCCTGCTGGTACTTCTTTGAACTGGAATGACTGCTGGCTTTTGCACTGGCATTTTTGTGTAGTCCTCGCTGCTTCGCAATAGCTTGTCACCGTTTATGCACAGAGTAGTAAGACTCACTCCAAGCCTGTGACCGCTGTTAAATCATGCTCCCTAGCCGGCCCCAGCCCACACAACCATATATCCGTGGCCCATCACCTCAGGGAGGTACACAGGGGTCTTGCAGCAGGATAGCAAGAGGTCTTGATGTTACGAGGCATGCCTCAGAGGTGTGCCCATAGTGTGGTCTCTCCAAGGAGTGTAGTACTATTGGATACTAAGACTGACCGGTCATTATTCTTCTCTTCCGCCCTCGTAATTTGGATTTACTTTGGGGACATTCCAGTATGTTGATTTTGACTAGTCAGCCCTTTGCTAATTTATTCTGAGAAATGACTTATTCTTATCGGATGTTTCCACATATATTCCCCAGTTGGCATCATCTGCAGCTGATCATTTCTACAGATGATTCACAAAGCATTCACATGGGTGAAGAGCTTCATCGAGAGCCATAAAACTGTCACAAAGTGACACTGGGACAGAAGTGTTTCATTCTTGAGCTCTTAAGTCAATTGACTTCTTCGTTCCCAACATTTTTCTTGCCTTGTCGCTTGTTGGCCTTAATTCTGGCTGGGTGACGGTGCCTTCTTAAGTTTTAACATTGTGATTTATAAGGCAGTCATAGAGGCTTGATGGTCACCACCCTCACCATATATGGAGGGTACTTCAGCGCAACAGTGACGGAGTAGCCTTTCCACCAAAGTTTGCCCGCCTGCCCGATTTAGAGGTGGGTGGTCCGCCAGGTTTATGCCAACGGAGTAAAAGAAACTCCTTTTGAATAAACCTTCCTCCGATGGCCAGAGGGAGTATAGACAGTTGGAGGGAAGCCAACCAACCATCCGCCATGTGTGTGTTTCAGATTTTTTTTAATACTGGCCATCACCACTAGGTATATTCTGGGCTATAAAAAGGAAAAATGATCCCCACACCATGTGTGGGGTCATTTGTTTTTTATTTTTAAAAAACAAACTTCTGTTTGGGAGTCGGTTTCTGAAAAAGAAATATTTTCGAAATGTTTGACACCCAGCAGTCAGGCTTGACAAGCCTGACCGTCAAAGTTCTCCTACAGTGACAGGAACTGCCATGGTGGTGGTTCCTGCAAATGTATAGAGGTATCCGCGCGGTAGGCGGATATGTCAAAATTTGGTAGGTATAGTAAAGGCAGGGTGGTGGATGTAAAGTCCTCTACTACCCTGTCTGCCTTTAATTAGTCTGTCAAACTCTGAATCAGGCCCAAAAGTATTATGTCACTTAAAAAAGGGATTTAAGGGTTATGGGATGGATAAGGGTTCAAGGTGGAGTGAGTTTTAAAAGGGTGTTTGGAGTTCAGGGGGGTAAAGACACGGGGTAGTGGGGTTTTACAGAGGTTTTTAGGGTTAAGGGTTGGGTAGGGGTACAGGGTAGTGACAGATTTTTAGGATTCAGAGATTGGTATGGGTATGCAGTAGTAAGGGGTTTTAAGGTTGGGTAAGGGTATTGGGTAGTAAGGTTTTCTTTTTAGAGTTCAGCAATTGGTAAGGGTGTGGGGTACTCAGGCATTCTTCATGGCAGTGCCATGGTGTCACTGCTTTAGGACCACAATGGCGCAATCCGATCCAACACTCTTCAGGGTAGTGCCACCCTGCAGGATGTTGTGCACTGTATGCTTGGGGAAACGTTGGGGCTGTGCTATGGTGCAGGCAGCTGGGAAGAGAAAGTCTATGCTCCAATCCTGGAAACAATACACCTCACTCTCTCTCTCTAGTCTCTCTGTGCAAACAGACCCTTAGCCGCGAGGTGCTGCTTCTGCTCGCTGTGGCCAGTCTGACTTCCTGCAGTGATGGCACACTCCTTCTTCTTCTCCTCAGGCAGGTAAGTCTCCAGGAGCTTCACAACAGGGTGACAGCTCATCCTTCATGGTCAGACTACAGGTGATGTTCCCCTCACCTCTGAGAAGCTGACGGTGAGGCAGACCAAGTTCTGGTTGAGTAGCATTCTTCTAAGTACTCTGTGACGCACTCACTTCCTTGGTCAAAGAGAACTTGGAACTGGAACAACAAGTGGTTCATGGAAAACAGTTGGAACAACGCGAGCTGAGCAATGCGTGTTCCAACAATGCAAGCGCTACTACCCTTGCCTTAACCACGCATATGCCTTAACCAGGCATATGCGTGGTTAAGGCAGTGTGCGGTCTAGCTGCTGCTTGGCCGAAGCAGGAAGGATCGGGAGAGGATGCGGTGAGGTAAGTGGGGCTGGGGCCGGGTTTTGGGGGGTAGTTTGCAAGGGTTGTGGGGTAGTTTGTAAGGATTGGGGGGGTAGTTTTCAGGGCTGGGGGATCGGGGTAGTTTTTAGGACTGGGGGGGTCGGGCAGTTTTTAGGGCTTAGGGGAGGGTTGGGTAGTTTTTAGAGCTCAGGGGAGGGGTTGGGGTAGTTTATTAAATTAGGGGCAGGGTTTTAGGCCTCAGGACAGTGGAAGGGATTGGGGTAGTTTTAGGGCCAGCGCGGGGGTCGGGGTAGTGTATGTTAAAGGGCAGGGTTTTAGGCCTCAGGGGGAGGGGAATGGGTAGTTTTCAGGGAAGGTTTTGGGCATCAGGGCGGGTGGGGCAGGTAGGGGGTTTGTAATTTAGGGCTTAGGGCGGGGGGGAGGAGGGAGGGGTAGTGGCCATGCATACCCTCTTACCATTCATGCCTTTACCACGAAATTGCGAGGTAAAGGCATGCGTGGTAAAGGAATGCGTGGTTAAGACATTCATAGTTCGGGCTGTGTGGTAGAGGCACGCTTGGTTGAGCCACGCGTGCCTCTATCATACAACCGTGGTTGAGCAGCTCCCATTTATATACAGTCAAAGCAGACAGGGGTTGTGAATCTTTGTCTGCAGTATCCGAATTGGTTTGGGTTGGTTCTTCTCTTGTGTGTTCTTTCCAGGCTGCCTTCCAGACACAGTCTTTGTGTAGAGCAAAGTTCCCAACAAGAAGGGTCGTCTCTAGCTCAGAGCACCTACACCAGAGGCACAAAGAGATGTGGGCATTCTGCACCTAACTATGAACAGCTACACTGAACAATCAGGAAAGGAGACAAAAGTCTAGCCTCAGCTAAAGGACCCTTTACACACTGAATAACAGGAACTGCAGTCTTACCTCTCAACCCCTCATCCCCGCCATCTGTCAAATGCCCTATAAAATTTCTAAAGGAATCTCTTTCTCCTATGTCCCCATTTCACTGTCTATGTCTTCTTGATTTCCTCCCCCCAGCTTCAGGAATGTCAGCAATACACTTCCACTGTCTGGGAAAACAACCTCATCTGCATCTTGTACACATGGATAGGAAAAGATTTCCTAAATGGAACCCATACACCTCTGGTTCACTCATAGATGCAATGCATGCACCACACAGGCTATACACATAAGCACACATATGAGATGCTAGCACTAGGCCCAGGGTTAGCAAGCAGATGTGGAACTTTATGCGAATGGGCCGATAGGTCTTCACTCCATTGACAAGGACTCAAAGGACTAGTCCCAACTACTGATTTACTGATTGACAAAACACAGTACGCTGCCACCACTGCTCTATGTGCTGGACCAATGACAGGGATGGTATCCCACTGTCAACAAATATGGGCACACTTAGTGCTTCCCTCCAGGTCCAGAACCTCACTCATGTCAAGGGACAGACCTAGGCCTACATGCACACCAACATTAATGTGAGGCTGGGCCAAAAATTAAAACCAGGATACCAGATACTAGCAATTGGGCACTTAGGATCGGGGAACATGACTGTTGACTGTAAATCATGCAGAGGGCAATCCCATCCCAACACAGTGAGTTTTAGTTTTGTTGGATAGTAACTGATGGAAGGAATAGTTTATAATCTAAGTATTCTAAGTATACACAAGACCTCCAGTATTCTTCAAGTGCATCTGTATCCAAATGCACATATAAGTTGTGGATTAGATCCACCTCTTAGTGTATTTTATTTGTGTGGCAAGCTGGCAACTAGAAACATCTGGGACGGTCATCGAGGGGGCTGAGTGACTTTAATTCTGAGGCACTTTACAAGCTTTTAGAAGTCTCCAGATAAACTAGTTGGAACAAATGGGAACATTAGAGGCTAAGTGGGCATGGACTGCAACTAGTGCAATTTGTGATAGTATGAGAGGTTTGGGAATATGAAACAATTTCCTTTGATATCCCAGTCATACCACAGGGACAGGAGGAATACTTGGATAAGGTGTATCCGCCTGGCCCTACCTAGAGGAGACTTGATAGTTTCCATAACCCCTGCTGCTGTGTTGACCCCTGTTCTCAGGTGCCTTCGCATATATTTTTTTTTATCTGTGGCACAGGTAGTGGGGATGGGGAAGGTATTTTTAATGTGACTTTTTAGGAATTAAAGGCCAAAACGGCCATTCCCAAGAGACTACAGCTTGTTTCCATGCTAGAGAGTGGTAAGCTTTCTCTAGCGGGTGACTGCTGGATTCAAAAACAGAGCCCGGCAATGAAGACTGAGATCCAGGTCTTGACTGGTGGATGTACCTATAGCTCCCATGCCTCATAGTTGTATCGCTTTGTTACTGTATCATGGCCAGAAGGTGTTGAGTGAGTAAAATACAGGAAGAATCAGCCCAGCAACATGCCTCCAGTTACAGCAGGCCTTGTGGCAATATCACTAGTGTAAGATAGAACACCTCAGGGAAACTTAAAAGTCCAACATGTGTTTAATGCATAGATAGCAAGTATGCAATCAAAGCAATGTGCAACAACTGTTGTTTCAAAGGGCCAGAGATTCCGTCCAAAATCTGTTGGTGTATATAATGCAGACATTCTTACATTTTACATACACTTTTTTACTGTTTTTCTCAATGCAAGTCAATGGAAATGTGAGCACGCAATTGAAACTGTTACTTTGAGCAAAACTAACTACTGAGCAGAGGTTGGGATCTTCTGACAAGAAATTATGTTAAAAGTCCTTGAAGACTAAATACAGAAATATAAACAAGGGCTGACTCCACTACTTTCAACGATTCACCCTTCATGGTGCCAGTCCCCAAAACTAGGCTGTGCTTACTATACAATGAAGAAAATGTGCAATTGTACAATGCTAAATAAAATGGCTTCCGGGCCTCAGAAATACGTGGAGCTTTGCAGACATATCACAACTAATGTGCACTTCAAGTTGATATAAAAAAATATTGAAATTCATTCATGAAACAGATCAGCACATGTTAAGGCATACATGAGCATTGGTGGGTTCATAATAAAGCACTGGCATTAAGGCACGGAAATAAATGATTCCGCTTTCTCAATAGTCAGATGCAATAAGCTATTACTTGGAACTAGTGGCATACTTTTTTTATTACATGCGTGTTCCTCCATCAGAGCACGCTTGCAATAGGAAAATGACAGTAAGGTTTTATAGCGCTATATCAATGACCCACTTATAATATACTTTGTTCTCCTCACTATATCACTAGAAATCTCTTTTCTACTTTACTTCTTGGTTCCTTTGAGTCTGTTTTCCAATCATCTCCAACACCAGCATCTTCCCCTAGATTTCTGACTGGGGCTTTAGGTTTTCTGATTTCTTCTTTAGGGAGGAAGTCTATCTCCTGTAAGATCCCCTCTTGGGACAGGACCTAGTGTTTCTAATATCAGTTCATTTTCTTTTGCAAGCTTCACTCCAAAACCCAATCATGTTCTCAGTGCTTCAATTCCTTGTGTCTTTTTAATTAGACGCTCTTTGTTCCATTTGAGCGACATCCTCTACCTTTCTTGTTTCCCCAAGGAGGTCAGACTTCTTTGTCTTCCACAGACTAGACTAAATGCCCCTCTCTTTCTAGCTCATCTGGGACTTTTACAAGATGGAACTATGAATTGTGTTTCCCCTATATCTGATAACTATGTATCTCTTCATCTAATCACCTGTTTCGTGAGCCTCTCACATGCACTAGCCTTACTGATTGCCAGCCTCCCCCTCTCTGGGACTTTCTAAAGCAACACTGCTACACAAGGTCTGTCTTCACCTGCCATCTGTCATTCTGTTCAGCTGGAGCTTAATATGATGGAGCAAGTGTCTCCGATGCAGACCTTCAGAAGTGTCTGGATTTAATCTTTCTACCATATCACACTACATTACATATTCAGAATATTTCATAACCTTGCACACCATCTCTAGTGACTACTGAACACTTGTGGAATACAGTTTAGATGATGTTGCAATTAACGGAACCCATCTCCCTTAGTGTCTTTTGACTAAGCCTTATTTTAGAACTTGTCAGTAAGATCATCATGAATGATACATATTGTTTGGTGATGCTAGGCTTGCTTCATTTTGATTTTCTTCACAAAGCTGTAACATTACAACCAGGGCATTGTTTTTTACACCCTTGCCACATTCTTCGGGAAAGTGGAATTTAGATGACCCTCTCTGGAATGTCAGTCAGGGCCATAATTATGTAGATGGCACATTTAGTCTTCTACTGAGACTTTCATTACAAGAGAAATTCTGATTGTCTTGGTTAATAAGAAGGATAAAGAGCCATCATCTCAAAGCTGCACAGGTCGCCAAGCGTATTCAAGTAAGAGGTGGTTAATAGTTATAGTGAGTACTGTTTATTTCTTTTTGTCATATTTGTCTAACAGATTCATGGGAATATACCTGGGTGTGAGCTCATCCTACCCAGTAGCCTTAAACAGCGTCAGCCCTCTGGCTCCTACTCTACCTCCATAGGACTGCTCTTATGACACAATCTTGAATCGTTCCTTACTCTCATCTCCATTGGCTCAAAGACAGATTTACAATGAATAAATATGAATGTAAACATACAATCTCTTTCTGTAGTTATTGACACCCAGATGCTGGTTTTCTTCACCGCGTTATTCATGCCGAGCTTCCTTTGATCAGAATCCAACAAGGTATATTTTCTCTATAGTTAAATCTCGTATTATGTCAAGCAGTGAGTGTGCCATTCTGCTCCTCGGGTATAGCCTCATTCGCTGACTGGATCAATGGAAACAGATTGGCTGAGTTAATATGTGAGCTAGTTATGGAGATGTTCAGTGCACTGGATCCATATCGTCATCACAAGCTTCTCCTGAGGGCCTTCATGTCAGATTTCTTCCTCAGTGAAACCGAGATACACCCTATACTGACTGGCTAACTGAGTCACAGTTATTTTTGGGTGGGTGGGAGATAAAAATGTATTAATCAAGCAGACAAGTAGCTGAGTGAAGAGCCTCTCATTCTGTGACAATATTGTCTGGTCAATACTGTACATTCTTCTTGGATGGTACAGAGAGACCTCAATTAATCTTTTATCTGAGAGGCCTCCTGTCACCTTATATGACTGCATGTTTTGGTATCAGTCCTCACCATATCAACTCTGTAAGAATCACAGATCTTTGCCTCTCAGCAATGTATTTTAATGTGTGATCAACATTAAACATCAACATAAGCATGATAATCCTTACCAAAGATGGAGGACAGTTTGGGGACGAGCAACTAGCCACGAGAAGGTCTTTCTGGATAGTATGAAGAGTCCAGCTGTGATTGGACGACTCTGGGAACAAATTGCAAGAATATGCACAGTTCATTAAGAGGATTAAGAGGAATCCAATGTTGTACTTTTCACTGACTTTTGACTATTGGCACAGGGTCAGTAGGCCTGAAAAGATAGTGCAGACCAATATTTGTATGTATTGTAGATCTTTCGGTGGTCCAAGGTGGGCTTGAAAGCGAGGTGAAAAAAAGTAGTGTTTTAAAATCTCTTATATATGTCAAAAGATACAAGGGGTACAAGTGACCAGATTCAGAAAATATTGCAGCTACGGTAATAATTATAAAGGAAGGTTAGTGCTCAGACACATAAATTCTCTGAATTGTTTCTGGAAATATATTAGTCACCAAGTTTTAAAGTTCAAGATGTCATTAAAACTCAAATCAGCCAATCAGCCTTTAGAAATAAAACCTTCACGAAAATTGTCTTGAATGATTTGTGACGTGTAGGTAATTTTGATTTCTTGAAATAGCACAAAACTGCTAAAGGGCACCATCTAGGTGAAATGCAATTGGACAGATCAGTGAGCAAAAGTTTCAGAGTGATCCGTCAAGCAGACGCCGACAAAAATAGGGGCCCAAAACGCAATCTACCTATGCATTTTCCATAGATGTTTTTGAACAGCACTACAGCAAGAACTGCTGAACGCAATTACAAGTGATTTGGTGTAAATCTGTTAAGTAGTATTAAAGAAATAAAGGAGCAAAAATATTTGCACATTTGGATAGTCCTCCAACTAAATCTTTGGAACTACCCAGAGGTCCCTGCTTCCTATTTTGCATAGTTTATGCAGCACTCTAAACTTGAAAGGGTATTGACATGATTTATGCTGGGTTCTCCCTTGTGTCTGGGCAAAGCTATACCTCTCTGATGAGCTCCAATTAGAGCAAAACATGTGTCAGGGATTGTTTTTATTTATCCCAGCACTAGATAATCCTATGCTCAAATGCTTTGCTGTAAAAATGGCAAAAGGCTTTGTCATTTTCCAGCTCGGCATGGCTGGCACTGTGCTAATCCTATGCTTAAAAACTCTGCTGGAAAAACAGACATCTGAGGTGAGCAGAGTGTTTCTTGGCGCTTCAGATAAAGGAGCTGTCCTCCACCTAAATCATGGGATCTAAGTAGAGTTCCCTGCTTACTATTTTTGTCTATATATATATATATATATATATATATATATATATATATATATATATTCACTAAAAAAGCCATAGGTTTCAGGGACGTTATAGTTAGAAATTAGCATTTAAAAAACCTTAGAAATTCACTGTAAAAACCACAGGTTTCAGGGACGTTATAGTTAGTTGGATATTTCACTCGTACAAAACCAGAGAAATTCGGCCGTTATAGTTAGTTCAGCTAACTATAACTCGCGCCCCCGCAATGCACTGCTGATGACGTCACATATTACATCATTGATGACATGGTCAGTGACATCACTGATGACATCACTGATGACATCTCAAATGACATCACTGATGACATCATCCACGTGATAATCTGATGCATAGACACACCATACCAGTTAGTACATACCCACTCACTAATTCCTAGACACACCAATACCAGTTAGTACATACCCACTCACTAATTCCTAGGTCTACACACACATCCACTCATTCACCCATACAGTCACTCATACATGCAGTCAACCATCAATACGGCATTATCATATGCACTCACATATCTATACAGACACTCTCACACCGCCACTCATCCATAGAGTTACTCACACACCTAGTCAGTCATGCAAAGAATCAATCACACTCCCATTTACTCACCTATACAGTCATACACACACCACCTCACTTATTCAAACATATACTAACACATACTTACACTCTTATACAATAACTAATACAAGCACACACTGATCCATACAGCCACTCTCACAATCACTCACTCTCACATATAGTCATTTATACAATCCAACACTCACATATACTGCCTTTCACATATGCAGTTACTCACACATGTACCACTGAGCCATCCATTCACTCACCAACACACCCATACACACACTCAGCCACCCATACAGCCCTTCACAGATGCACTCTTGAACCCATACACCCAGTGAATCATCCACTCACACATCTATGCACAGTCACACCCCCCACCCACCCACACAGACACTCAGGCACCCATACAGATACTCAGACAACCAATCAATAACCCATATAGATCCTCATTTAGCTACTCACCAACCCATGCAACCGCTTACACACCAACTGACAAACTAAACTGTGTGAATGTCTGTATCAGTCACTAACCCATGCATTCAGTAAGACACATTTAATCACTCACTTATACAGTCAGTCACACACCCTCATCCATCCAGACACTTGTACACCCACTCATTCTTCAATACACCTTGGCATATATATAAAACATATTTAAACTTTATAGAAACACACAGTCACTGGATGATGTCATCAGTGATGTCATCAGTGATGTCATTTGAGATGTCATCAGTGATGTCATCAGTGATGTCACTGACCATGTCATGAATGATGTAATATGTGACGTCATCAGCAGTGCATTGCGGGGGCGCGAGTTATAGTTAGGTGAACTAACTATAACGGCCGAATTTCTCTGGTTTTGTACGAGTGAAATATCCAACTAACTATAACGTCCCTGAAACCTATGTTTTTTTTTGTGAATTTCAAAGGTTTTTTAAATGCTAATTTCTAACTATAACGTCCCTGAAACCTATGGTTTTTTCAGTGAATTTCAAAGGTTTTTTAAATGCTAATTTCTAACTATGCCTACAAAGGTAGGACATGTGAAGAAAGAGGAAGAAAAGCGCAGAAAGAAGCAAGACAAATGCAGAAAGAGGCAACAGAAGTCTAGAAAGACGAAGAAAAGTGCAGGAAGAAGCAAGAGATGTGCAGAAAGAACCAACAGAGGAGCAGAAAGTCCTCCTGTGCCCCCAACATTTTGCTGACGGGTACTGGTGGTAACTGACACTGACTAACCAGGCCTAGAGCCAGTGCTATGCTAAAAGACACTTAGAATACAGTGAAAACACCTACATACACTAGGGAACACTATGCATTGGGGTACCCCTGTGATTAGCATGACCTCCTCTGTATTTGCCATGAGTTAGTGCCTGGGTCATTGCATGAGTACATGGGTAGTGACTGGATGATTAGAGTACTGCAAGGAGAGTGCATGGTGAATTTATAAGTGCTTGTGTTTTGGCGCAGTGATTAGATAAGTACATGGTGCTCGCTGGGTGATTGGAGGAGTGCATGGGTAGTGACAAGGAGATGGCTGGACTGCATCAGTAGTGCTCAGGGGATTGTAGCAGTGCATGTGTTAGTGCCTGGGTCATTGCATGAGTACATGGGTAGTGACTGGATGATTAGAGTGCTGCAAGGACAGTGCATGGTGATTTTATAACTGCTTGGGTTTTGGCGGAGTGATTGGATAAGTACATGATGCTGGATGGGTGATTGGAGGAGTGCATGGGTAGTGACAGAGGGATTTCTGGAGTGCATGGGTACTACCTGGGTAATTGGAGGAGTGAATCAGTAGTGTGTAGGTGGTTAGAGGTCTGCATGGGAAGTGCTCAGGGGAATGTAGCAGTGCATGTGTTAGTGCCTGGGTCATTGCATGAGTACATGGGTACTGACTGGATGATTAGAGTACTGCAAGGAGAGTGCATGGTGAATTTATAAGTGCTTGTATTTTGGCGCAGTGATTAGATAAGGACATGGAACTGGCTGGGTGATTGGAGGAGTGCATGGGTAGTGACAAGGAGATGGCTGGACTGCATCAGTAGTGCTCAGGGGATTGTAGCAGTGCATGTGTTAGTGCCTGGGTCATTGCATGAGTACATGGGTACTGACTGGATGATTAGAGTACTGCAAGGAGAGTACATGGTGAATTTATAAGTGCTTGTGTTTTGGCGCAATGATTAGATAAGGACATGGAACTGGCTGGGTGATTGGAGGAGTGCATGGGTAGTGACAAGGAGATGGCTGGACTGCATCAGTAGTGCTCAGGGGATTGTAGCAGTGCATGTGTTAGTGCCTGGGTCAATTCATGAGTACATGTGTAGTGACTGGATGATTAGAGTACTGCAAGGAGAGTGCATGGTGAATTTATAAGTGCTTGTGTTTTGGCGCAGTGATTAGATAAGGACAGGGAACTGGCTGGGTGATTGGAGGAGTGCATGGGTAGTGACAAGGAGATGGCTGGACTGCATCAGTAATGCTCAGGGGATTGTAGCAGTGCATGTGTTAGTGCCTGGGTCATTGCATGAGTACATGGGTACTGACTGGATGATTAGAGTACTGCAAGGAGAGTGCATGGTGAATTCATAAGTTCTTTTGTTTTGGCGCAGTGATTAGATAAGGACATGGAACTGGCTGGGTGATTGGAGGAGTGCATGGGTAGTGACAAGGAGATGGCTGGACTGCATCAGTAGTGCTCAGGGGATTGTAGCAGTGCATGTGTTAGTGCCTGGGTCATTGCATGAGTACATGGGTAGTGACTGGATTATTAGAGTACTGCAAGGAGAGTGCATGGTGAATTTATAAGTGCTTGTGTTTTGGCGCAGTGATTAAATAAGGACATGGAACTGGCTGGGTGATTGGAGGAGTGCATGGGTAGTGACAAGGAGATGGCTGGACTGCATCAGTAGTGCTCAGGGGATTGTAGCAGTGCATGTGTTACTGCATGGGTCATTGCATGAGTACATGGGTAGTGACTGGATGATTAGAGTACTGCAAGGAGAGTGCATGTTGAATTTATAAGTGATTGGGTTTTGGCGGAGTGATTGGATAAGTACATAGAACTGGCTGGGTGATTGGAGGAGTGCATGGGTAGTGACAAGGAGATGGCTGGACTGCATCAGTAGTGCTCAGGGGATTGTAGCAGTGCATGTGTTAGTGCCTGGGTCATTGCATGAGTACATGGGTACTGACTGGATGATTAGAGTACTGCAAGGAGAGTGCATGGTGAATTCATAAGTTCTTTTGTTTTGGCGCAGTGATTAGATAAGGACATGGAACTGGCTGGGTGATTGGAGGAGTGCATGGGTAGTGACAAGGAGATGGCTGGACTGCATCAGTAGTGCTCAGGGGATTATAGCAGTGCATGTGTTAGTGCCTGGGTCATTGCATGAGTACATGGGTAGTGACTGGATTATTAGAGTACTGCAAGGAGAGTGCATGGTGAATTTATAAGTGCTTGTGTTTTGGCGCAGTGATTAAATAAGGACATGGAACTGGCTGGGTGATTGGAGGAGTGCATGGGTAGTGACAAGGAGATGGCTGGACTGCATCAGTAGTGCTCAGGGGATTGTAGCAGTGCATGTGTTACTGCCTGGGTCATTGCATGAGTACATGGGTAGTGACTGGATGATTAGAGTACTGCAAGGAGAGTGCATGTTGAATTTATAAGTGATTGGGTTTTGGCGGAGTGATTGGATAAGTACATAGAACTGGCTGGGTGATTGGAGGAGTGCATGGGTAGTGACAAGGAGATGGCTGGACTGCATCAGTAGTGCTCAGGGGATTGTAGCAGTGCATGTGTTAGTGCCTGGGCCATTGCATAAGTACATGGGTACTGGTGGGGCGTGGCTTGGCGCACAGCAAGATGGCCGCACGGTAGTGTTGCTCTGCCGGCCGCCTTTACAATCCTTCATGTATCCTGCTCCTAATCTGCCCATCGCCGCTGATTTCTGAGCTGGTGTGACTACCGCGGCTTAGAGCTACCGGAGGCTGTAAATAGCGGTGGTAAAGGTGGTTGCTGGACCTGTGAACGAGAGCTCGGCATTTCCCTCGTGGCGTTGGCGGCGGCTGAGCACTCGCCGCGGAGACGCCCGACTCAGCGCTGACCTGCGGACGGATATCGGCTGTCTATATCGCCTCGCAGACGGTCCTATGGCTGACGCTGGGGATACGGTGAGCGGATCGTCGCCCCAGTGGTGGGGCTACCTGGTTCTCTTCGCGAGCGCCGGCGACTCCCCCGGTGGTGCAAGCTTGCTGGGAGCGCGGGGAGCGCTGGGTGAAGCTGGTACACAAGCGGCTGGCTTTGGCCGCGGAGGTAGGCCCCTGCGAGTTGTCGCGCGTTGCTCCCCCTGTGGTCGGATGCGGCGCCTGAATGAGAGATAGACACTGATCGGAGCTGGGCCCTGCACGACCTTGAATGCCGCCATTGGCTGGAGGAAGGAGAGCTGCTGTGGCCTGCGGGAGCATCTGCGCTGGGATTCATTTGCCATCCGGGCTAGCGCGCTCTCTACACTGCATTGTTGTGCCTGATAACGGCTGGATAGGTGACTCTGGGCCTGTGTTGGGATACCGCGAGGGGGATTGGCGACGCGGTACCTGTGGCCTGTTACTGGTTCGGAGTGTGACCTGCCTGACTTGGTGCACCGCGCGGCCGTTCTCCAGCTCCGGCGCTGTGTGTGTCTGAGACGCTGACGGACCGCAGACTACGGAACCCACCGGATTGCGTGCACTGGAGAAGGTGCAGGTCATTTACGTGTGCAGGCGAGATCCGAGAACACCACCCTTGGTTTTGAGTCCACCTGACAGGCTCTGAATTCCCCCCCTTGCTTACTGTACATTTGCAACTGGGAGACCCCCGCTGGCTCATCAACAGTGCCAGATTCCCGGCAGAACAAACGAGTCTGGTTGCGACACATCGACGGAGATCTGACTGCTGGGCATCACGGGCTCGACCACCTCTCGATTTTCTGGCTTCTCGCGCTGACAATTGATTTGTACGAAGGCCTTTCTTTTCCCTCATCGACATGGGCAAACCGGAGAGGAATCAACCGAGACTCACTTTTGAACTGCGTAAAGGAGGTAAACCCACGCAAAATGCTGCTTCAGACTCAGAACTGGACTCTATCGCTCAGGCTCCCACCGCCTTAGAGAAAACTCTGTCCGCGATCCAGGCCAGTCTACAATCTATTGATGGTAAAATTGAGGCTCTGAATGGTCGTATGGACCACATGTCATCAAAGCTCGATAAGCAAGCGGTGCAGATTGGAGAAGCTGAGCAACGCATCTCCGATGCCGAGGATGGCCTGCAACAAGTTGCCGCCAAGACCACAGACATCACGCGGCTGCTGGCGGTAATACAAGCGAGAAACGAGGACATCGAAGCGCGCTCTAGGCGCAACAATGTGCGCATTTTGGGCCTACCGGAGTCCACAAATGTAGGGCGACTGGAAGACTATGTTGAAGCTATGATCCGGGATATCTGCGAGGCCGAAAATCTCTCCAACATGTTTGCCATTGAACGCTCTCACAGGTCCCTGGCGGCGCGGCCGCCGCCTGGTGCGCCCCCTCGGCCCATTATCGCAAGATTATTGAACTTTCGAGACCGGGATACAGTCCTACGCGTCACTCGACAAAAAGGCATCATAAATTATCAAGGAAATGTCCTCTCCTTCTTCCCGGATTTCACGGCCACAGTTCAAGCCGCGCGTAAGGAGTTCCAGGGGGTCAAAAAACTCCTCATGAAAGAACAGGTGCCGTATGCCATGTTATATCTCGCCCGACTGCGTATAGGTACCGACAGCACTGCACAGATATTTGTGAATCCGAAGCTGGCCATGGACCACGCCAAATCACTGCGCCGTAAACAGCGGTCTCCTTCACACACCTCCGATGTTGATGACTGATCATCGATCCTCTTCCGTCCTTGTGTATCCTTTGTTGTGACTGGTGAAATATCACTCATGACTAATCAATGTAAGCGTTTCTCCATTGTTTGATACAAGAACTGGATTTACCAATTACTTGCCGACGTATTTCTGCAATGTCTCCTGTAAGCATGCAGCATTTGTCCATGTGTATTCCTTTCTCCAGGTGACACTGCAGGATTATTTGTAGCGGCTGACATCACGTAGAGGTTAATATTATTGATCTATAGATATGGACACACCAAGAGCAATGATGTGCGATGTTATATGCCTCACATGTATCTCTGCATGGACCTTTGTGCTGCAGACGTCATACTGCTTGCTATGTTTCAGTTTTTCCTCTTGCACAGTGGGCCAGAAGTTGGGAGCATTGTCATTTTAATGGCGACCCCTTCCTGTTATATCGGGAAGTGGTGGAAGCCGCTCCGTCCCCTGGTGGGTGTACCCCTCACTGAAATTTCTTCTGTATTGTTTTTTGTTCTTAGTTTTTTGGTTATGACAGTGGGATCTGTCTTTGGCAAGATTGGGTTGCTAAAGTGGGTGGGGGAGGGGGTTGGGCATTGGTTTTCACAGTTATCAGCAACAGGATCAGAGTGTTTACTAGGAATAAGACATTTGACACGATACGTAATGAAAATCACCCGCTACGCAGTGACTCGCGATTTTTTCAAATAGATAATGGGTGAAGATTATAGGTGCATAACATGGAATGTACGCGGTCTCAACACCCCCAAAAAGATATGGCAGGTGCTGGCTTATTTAGATAGACATAATATCCAAATTGCCCTGCTACAGGAGATGCACCTGAACAAGCACACAGAAACTAAAATTGCTCATAAGTGGGCGGGGTTTCGTCTTGCATCATCATACTCCACCTACGCAAGGGGTGTACTTATTTTAATCAGGAAGGGTCTGCCATTCCTGCCGATACATACCCATACTGATTCAGAAGGCCGCTGGGCTATGGTACAGGGTAAACTGGGTATGACCATTCTCACGATTATTAATATGTATGGGCCTGTGGTGGATGACCCAAAACCTTTTGTACAAATGTTCACTGTGTTACGCTCATGGCCGGAGGCAGCTGTGATTTGGGGAGGTGATCTCAACCCACAGATTGACAAATCTAACCCGACGGGTGCTCGGACACTCAAAGTGGCTCAATGTGTCCGTAATGTTATGGCAGAAATGGGATTAGTGGATGTCTGGCGCTTGTGTAATGTTCATGCACAGGAGGGCACACATGTCACACCCGCCTACAATAGTTGGTCCCGATTGGACTACTGGTTGTTAAACGAAGACGCGAACAATTGGGTCACGAATATATGCAATTTACCACGTACTCTTTCGGATCATAATCCTGTCTACTTACACGTACGGATCCCTACCAATCCCCATCGCCCCTTTACATGGCGTTTCCGGGCTGAGGCATTACTTGACCCTACCTATAGCGAAGCCATTCGAACAGCCATTATTCAATACTTTGATGAGAACAAGGGCTCGGTGGACAGTCAGGCATCTCTCTGGGAGGCATTTAAGGTGACCATACGAGGGGTATGTATTAGTACCACGTTTGGTATTTTGAAAGACATCAGAGGTCAGCTCTCCAAAACGGAGAAAGCTCTGGGCGAGTTAGAAAGGGAGTACTGGTCACAGCCATCCAATACTGTGCTAGCTCGCATGCACGAACTTCTAACGGAATATGACAAGTTAGCTGAAACGGAGATGAGATATAAGGGGAGGCGACATGTGGCTAGGGCATTTGGCGAAGGTGGCCGTCCTGGTAGGAACTTGGCCACTAAATTACAATCCCGATCAAATCACCATCAGATTGTCAAGATAGTTGATAATAACGGGACAGAACACTTTACTCCACAGGCCATAGTTGACCAATTTAGAGACTGTTATAGGGCATTATACACCACACAAGGGAGCACGGATGAAGCCACCATGGAAGAATATTTGTCAGACATAGCATGCGCGTGGCTGTCAGACACACATAGAGAATATCTGTCCTTGCCCATAGACGAAACTGATGTCAAAGACGCTATTCTCTCCCTTCCCAACAACAAGGCCCCAGGGCCGGATGGCCTAACTGCAGAATTTTATAAAGCCTATGTGGACCTTATTGTTCCCCATCTGTTAGAAATGTATGCTGAGGCCCATGATTCCGGTATCCTGCCCCCTTCTATAAGGCAAGCCATGATCATCACCATCCTCAAAAAAGATAAGTCGCCTACGTCTTGTGAGTCTTACCGCCCTTTATCCTTGATTAACCTAGATGCAAAAATATTGGCAAAGATATTGGCTACCAAAATCCAACCTATGATGCCCCTTCTCGTGCTCCCTGACCAATCCGGGTTTGTGCCGGAAAGATCTACTTCCCATAATCTGCGCACCATCTTTTCCATGTTCCACATTCTCAATCCTGACTTGCCGGCGGCTGCCATTATGCTAAAGCATTTGACTCTATAGAATGGCGCTATATGCTTCATATACTACGCAGAATAGGGTTCCCCGCAGTTATGCTACAGTGGATTCAGATTCTATACAGTGACACATCAGCTAGAGTGCGCGTGGGCAGCCTCACTTCAGAGCCCTTCCAAATAGAACGAGGCACTAGGCAAGGATGTCCGCTGTCCCCCCTCCTGTTCGCTCTTGTGCTTGAACCACTCGCTTGTAAGATCCGGCAATGTCACAGAGCGTCTGCACTCAATTTTAACCTTCAGCCAGTTGGCATATCGATGTATGCGGACGACATGGTCCTATTTGTCAGAAATCCTCAACAACATTTATCCCCTGTTCTCCGAGAATACATCAGATTTGGCCTGTTTTCCGGACTCACAATAAATTGGGAGAAATCGGTCATTATACCTTTAACAACGGTCACGTCTCAGCCCCATCTCGAATACCCTTTACTGTGGACGACTGACCCAGTTAAGTATCTTGGGGTCTGGGTACATCGGGATCCCGATGTTGTAGTCAGAGAAAACTACGGTCGAGCGTATACCACATTAGTACAACAAGTGGATAAATGGTTGCATCTTCCGTTATCCTTAGCAGACCGTATTGCAGTAATAAAAATGGTCATCCTTCCCCGTTTCTTATATCTTTATTGTAATATACCGATCAAATTGACTCAAATTTTTTTTTAAACAGTGAGAACCCAGCTCTCGCGCTTAGTGTGGGGTGATAGGCAACCTAGAATCAGCTGGCAAACATTAACACTCTCATATGACAAGGGGGGATTTGCCGCGCCGGATTTTTACATATACTATCTATGCGCTCAAGCCCACTACGCCTATTATTGGTTTAGAACACATGACTTTATACCGCATGTTGCTTTGGAGGACGGGGATGCACATCCTACTCCGCTTGCAGGCATACTGACGCATACAAATAGACACACCCTGAAGATAGAAATCAACACAATAGACGAGACCATCACAGCGTGGCAGGTGATTGGCAACCGAGCACGTAAACTCCCATTGTACGCACCCGCCTTACCGTTGGCTCATCACGCCGCCCTTTCCGTTACTCAGGAGGTGGGCCCCTAAAATCCTTAAAAGAAGCTGGCATTACCCATATGCGTGACTTGTATCCAGAAGGGCGCTACCTTACAGGGAGTGATCTCGAATATATACAAAACCCCACATCACTCTTTCAATACTCTTGTTATCGCCTTAAGCGTGCAATACGAGACCATTACCCTGACTTCCCTACTGAGCCCCCTACACTTCTATCTCTACAACTTTTATTAATAACACCAACTAGGAAAAAATTAATCACTAAACTGTACAGGAAGAAACAATCAGGGGACCCGATAAAAGCCTTGCGAGATGTAACGAAATTTTGGACCCTCCGATAACTGGAGAGGAATGGGAACAAATCTGCAGCCTAACGGGCCGCCTTACGCCCAATGGAAATTTACGTATTATTCATTTTAAATTTCTTCACCAAATATACCATACCCCCTCCAAGTTGTATAAAATGGGTCTCAGAGAGTCAGATCAGTGCAAAAGATGTGGGCAACTTCATGCTGATTTTCTACACCTTGCCTGGCGTTGTAGATTGGTGCTGAAGTATTGGGAAAAGGTGCTAGAACGTATCCACACTATGACGGGCACTATAATTCCATGTACACCACTTGAATGCTTGCTAAGTTATGTCCCTAAACTGAAAGGAACTCTGGGCAGGTTTGTGAGAGTTGCCCTCTTGCTTGCTAAACGCCGTATTCTGTTTACGTGGGATAGTACACTTGCTCCGAAAATGGAAGGGTGATTGAAAAATATGGTATATTGTAGAGAAAATTTGGAATTATATGCCGAAGAACTGCCTGTAACCTCCAGACCGAAAGATATTTGGGGACCGCTCCGACAATTCTTAGCATTGCCAACCCATGATGATGATGAGTGACTTGATCACCTCGCCATGTTGCTGTTTGAGATATTGTACGATTATATTCACTGTATTATAATTGATATGCTTATACATTGCATGTATGGTAACCTCTGATCACTGACGATTCATACAGTATGATTTTGCTGTTTTTTCACAATCGCTATGTTTGTATTGCCGTTGAAGGCATCATTTGTGTGTTACACCTTAAACCTAATAAAAAGAATTATAAATACATTTTTATCAACTTCAAAAAAAAAAAATCAAAAAAAAAAAAAGTACATGGTTACTGACTGGATGATTAGAGTACTGCAAGGAGAGTGCATGGTGAATTTATAAGTGCTTGGGTTTTGGCGGAGTGATTGGATAAGTACATGGTGCTGGCTGGGTGATTGAAGGAGTGCATGGGTAGTGACAAGGAGATGGCTGGACTGCATCAGTAGTGCTCAGGGGATTGTAGCAGTGCATGTGTTAGTGCCTGGGCCATTGCATGAGTACATGGGTAGTGACTGGATGATTACAGTACTGCAAGGAGAGTGCATGGTGAATTTATAAGTGCTTGTGTTTTGGCGCAGTGATTAGATAAGGACATGGAACTGGCTGGGTGATTGGAGGAGTGCATGGGTAGTGACAAGGAGATGGCTGGACTGCATCAGTAGTGCTCAGGGGATTGTAGCAGTGCATGTGTTAGTGCCTGGGTCATTGCATAAATACATGGGTACTGACTGGATGATTAGAGTACTGCAAGGAGAGTGCATGGTGAATTTATAAGTGCTTGGGTTTTGGCGGAGTGATTGGATAAGTACATGGTGCTCGCTGGGTGATTGGAGGAGTGCATGGGTAGTGACAGGGCGATGGCCGGACTGCATGGGTAGTGCTCAGGGTATTGTAGCAGTGCATGAGTTAGTGCATGGGTCATTGCATGAGTGCATGAGTAGTAATTGGATGATTAGAGTGCTGCAAGGAGAGTGCATGGTGAATTTATAAGTGCTTGGGTTTTGGCGGACTGATTGGATAAGTACACACATGTCACATCAGGCCCCGCCCCCTCCCTTCACCACTGTGCAAACGCGCCCCCTGGCAGGTTTTAAGTTGGGGGATTAATTCCCCTTGAATCCTGAGGGTCCCTGGGGGCCAACTAGCCCACCAGGTACCTCCAGTAAGCGCCACAGAGCTGCGTTGCAGAGAGGTGGTCCGAGGCCACGCCCCTTTTTACACCTCTCTACAATGCAACTCTGTGGCGCTTACTGGACGTACCTGGTGGGCTAGTCACAGTGGTGCAGGGAGGGGGCGGGGCCTGATGTGACAAGTGTGCAAACGCGCCCGTTGATGCATTTTAAGTTGGGGGATTAAGTCCCCTTGAATCCTGAGGGTCCCTGGCGTCCAACTAGCCCACCAGGTACCTCCAGTAAGCGCCACAGAGCTGCGTTGCAGAGAGGTGTAAAAAAGGGCGTGGCCTCGGACCACTTCTCTGCAATGCAGCTCCCTGAGGCTTACTTTTCGGACCGATTCGCGCACCCGGCACGACCCCGCCCACATTTTTTTTAAGGCCTGAGTGGTCAGGGTGTTTTTACCCTGCCCCCTTTTTCTGTTTTTAATCTTTTTTTTTTTTACCTTTTTCCTTCTCTCTCGGTCGGAGCACAAGATGGCTGCCAACACTTCCTGGTTTGAAGTGTTGGCAGCCAATCAGAGGCAAGCTCGTGCTCGTGTGGTTAGGCTCCGCCCAGATATCGAAACTTTTTCTTTTTCTAATTTTTCAGGAACTACTGAACGGATTTACACCATTTAACAAAAAGGGCTCTTTCCGAACCAAGGGCTACCTTTTTGCCAAATTTGGTGTAATTCCGTTCAGCAGTTCGGGCTGTAGCTTTGTCTAAAGTTTCCTATGGAAATTGACATGGGAAAAACGCGTTTTGGGACCCCCCTTTTTTCTCGGCCCCCGCTTGACGAATCACCCCAAAACTTTCAAGACTGGAGCTGACCGGAGCGCCCCATTAGTTTTGAAAATTTCGTGAAGATTCGTCAACCGGCGCCAAAGATATTGGCAAATCAAAAAACGCTTTTCCTATGGAAACTAGGTCCTAACTATAACTACCTACTGGTGACTGCCAGTAGGTAATATCTGTGTGTATATATATATATATATATTAGCCACCAATGTCGTCCCACACGAAGGGCGCACTTTGCACAGCTGGTGCGCGTGGCGAGGCAGGACTAGCCTCGAATTACATTCTTCACCAAAAAGATAATCACGCAGCACTCTCCCAGGGGTAGATTTAATAAACGGTTTTTATTCCTTTAGCAAGCCATTACTCCTTACACCACCAACGCGTTTCAACCGACAGGTCTTGATCACGGTGCAAACAGTAGTCCCTCTACAGTTTCACTCATTTATACTGCACACCCAGTTAGCACATTATGGTGCATTCTGGGACTAGTAGTTTTATCATATCAATTACACCCAAATTGTGACTCAAAAAACTTTATGTAAACAAATTGTCACCATTGTCAATAAATGAATTGTTAGCAAGGATTATTTTACAAAAAGTTGTTATTACGGGTATTTATCACTTATCCTGTTAGAATAATGATGATTCCCTGCACTTGGGATCGGGTAGGTATAGGAGCGATTTTAAATTTCTGTCTCAGTGACTTCATTTTTATAATTTGTACTAAACAAAATATATTCTCGCCCTCTCTTTATACACCATCAGACTTAGTGTCCAATATCATAATACATCCCAAATATTCACTTTCAAGGCTTAGTGCCCCATCATTTACAACCACTCAATTCAGATGATAAGCCATACCCTAATTTCCTTGTCCATTGTTCACCATAATTTATACATTTTCTAGATTCATTATATACTCTCTTGTACTCTTTGTTAAATAATTAAAAACATTATTACTACATCTCTCATAGGTGTACATGCATCTCTTCATCCCCATTTAACCCTGTAGGGAACTTGGTTTTAAATCTAATAATCAGTCTCGATTCTAAGCGTCTCAATTTGAGGGTTCTATTCCCCCCTCTTTCATGCACAGGAACCGTTGCCAGACCAAAATATATCATGTCTTTCCATGTTCTTCCACTGTGAGTTAACATATGTTTGGACATCGCATATGTTAAGTCTTTGTTCTGAATTGACCTTGTATGTTCAAGAATCCGTTTTTTAAGGGGACAGATCGTGCTACCAATGTAGCGTTTGCCACAATAGCACTCCAAACAATATACTACATGTGTAGTATTGCATGTGATGCTATCAGTAATGTTAAAAATCTTTCCTGATGGATCGATAATAGCTTTCACATTTCTTCCAATTTTACATGCTTTGCAATGACTACATTTGCTAAATCCCTTTTGTAATCCTTGTAACCATGTTTCTGGGCGTTTATTCACAAAGTGACTTTTAACCAATTTATCCGACAACGACGGTGCCTTTCTATAAGATATTTGAAGCCGATTACCCAGTTGTTTACCAATATCAGGGTCTTTCAATAAGATGTTCCAGTACTTATTCAGGGAGTTTCGGATCTTAAAACTTTCTTTACTGTAAGTCATTACCATTCTTATTGGTTCTTTAGCTTTGTTGTTTATATTTTTGTCTTTTCTTCTTATCAGTGTGTCAGCCCTTGTGATTGATCTGGCTTTCATTTCTCCACGTTTGATATCATTAAATTGATAACCTCTTTGTAAAAAGCGTTGTTTTGTTTCTTTGAATTTCAAGTTAATTTCCTTTTTGTTGGAACAATTCCGCTTCATTCGAATAAATTCACCATACGGTATGTTCTTTTTCAGACTCTCTGGGTGAAAACTCTTTCCGTGGAGCACACTATTTGTCGCCGTACTCTTCCTAAAGACTGTTGTTTCTATCTGATCCGCTTCCACATATACCTTGGTGTCTAGAAATACAATCTCTTTTGCGCTAATGTTGTGCGTGAATTTAAATCCCACATTGTTATTATTTAGTATCTCCAGAAATTCTAGAAATTCTGCTTCAGTTCCATTCCAAAGGAGAAAGAGGTCATCTATAAATCGTAGCCAAAGAACTACTTTGGCTACGTATTGGTCGTTTCCTCTCTCCAAGCTATGGTTTTCTCCCACCAGCCCATTACAAGGTTGGCATAGCTTGGAGAGAAGGAAACTCCCATCCCAGTACCACACTTCTGGGAATAAATGTCCTTGTTAAAGAGAAATACATTATTTCTCAGGCACAATTCAATCATATCAAGGACCATCACGCAATGTTGCAATTGTTCAACAGGTTTTTGTTTTAAAAAGTATGTTATTGCTTGTAGGCCTATATCATGGTTGATCGACATATACAATGATACGACATCAATAGTCACTAATAGGTAATCTTTTTGCCATTCTGTATTCATGAGTATCCTAAGGAAATCCCCCGTATCTTTTATATATGATGTTAATGTGGGGAGAATTGGAGCCAGAAAATGATCAACGTATAAGGAAACATTTTGATAAAGTGATTCACAACTCGAAATAATGGGTCTCCCAGGAGGTTTATTTAAGGTTTTATGCACTTTCGGAAGAAAGTATATCGTTGGAATTATAGGCGCATCATTTCTTAAAAATTGTACCTCTTGTTCGCTGAGTAGACCTTTATCCTGCCATTGTTTCAATTTCATATTTAGGTCCATGACTAATTCATTCATTGGATTTTTCTTCAATTTCTCATAATTATTTACATCATTTAATTGCCGCATAGCCTCTGCGATGTAATCCTCTTTATCTAAAATGACTATGTTACCCCCTTTGTCGGCAGGTTTTATTTCTATTGATGTGTTATTTATGAGCAAATCCAATGCTTGCCGTTCTAATTGGCTTAGATTTTCTTTGAAATGTCCCCGTTTCACATTGTTTAATTTTTCCAAGTCAGCAGATACTAGATCGTAAAATGTATCTATCCGATTCCCGGGATGTAAAAAGGGACAGAATTTTGACTTCTCCCTGAATTGGGTAATTGGATGTACATCAGTTCTGATGCCCATTTCCTGCAAGATTTGTGAGTCTGAGATGTCTCCCTCTTCTATCTCATTAGCCAGACCATATGCTGTCCTTAAACTATTAATTTCGGCAATGGTCAGTTCCTGTGAAGGCTCATCATTTTGGTTTCTACTTTCCTCCATATTTAGTTGATTTTGTCTGTCCTGTTTGTTAAAGAACTTTGCCAGTTTAAGTTTGCGCACATACTTGTATAAGTCTATTTTAGTCTCTACAAGATCAAAATGTTTTTCCGGACAAAATGTTAATCCCTTGTTCAGTAGGCTTTCCTCCGCTCTTGTTAGGACATGTTTAGATAGATTAATAATCAAGTAGGGTTCCTTCATTTCTGATTTTTCTAGTTCTTTGTCACCCGATTGCGCAGGTGATAACCTCTTGTTTTTTCGACAACTTCTTCTGGTTATACCTACCCGATCCCAAGTGCAGGGAATCATCATTATTCTAACAGGATAAGTGATAAATACCCGTAATAACAACTTTATGTAAAATAATCCTTGCTAACAATTCATTTATTGACAATGGTGACAATTTGTTTACATAAAGTTTTTGAGTCACAATTTGGGTGTAATTGATATGATAAAACTACTAGTCCCAGAATGCACCATAATGTGCTAACTGGGTGTGCAGTATAAATGAGTGAAACTGTAGAGGGACTACTGTTTGCACCGTGATCAAGACCTGTCGGTTGAAACGCGTTGGTGGTGTAAGGAGTAATGGCTTGCTAAAGGAATAAAAACCGTTTATTAAATCTACCCCTGGGAGAGTGCTGCGTGATTATCTTTTTTGGTGAAGAATATATATATATATATATATATATATATATATATATATATATATATATATATATATATATATATATCTATATATATATAGAGATAGAGAGAGAGAGAATGGGGCACCAAGTCTTTTAGTGTGCAGACCCTTCACCGTTGGACACTGCTGTAGGTACACTGACAACTATTACTGCTGGACTCCAGCTGTAGTGCTCATATGTCCAGCTCTCTGAGGCTTAGCTCATGTGCTATCTTCTTTTCCTCTAGAGCTAGCCTCTTCTCAGCTAGAGCCTACTCCTTCTCCAACTTAGCAAGATCCAGCTTCAGTTTTCTCTCTTCCCTCCTGTCCTCCAGCTTCTCTGGGGACAGGTTTGTGGATGAGGTGCTGCTCCCTGCCCTGGGAACAACCACTGCTCCTGACAGGATACTGGCCTCCTTCTCCACAGGCAGTCCCAGGTTCTCTACTGAAGCCTGGCCCAGCTCTTCATCATCCTCAATCTCCTAGTTATCCTTCTCTGGTGTCTCAAGCCCTGTATTTTGAGCTTCTGCCAAGGCTCAAAGTGCCTTATGCCGCTCCACCTTCCTGGTGAAGCCTTTAGTAGATAGCTCAACCCCCTTGCAAAATTCCTTGAGCTGGACCACAGAGTAGGTCTCCAGCTTCGCCAGCTCAAAATCTATCTTTGCAGGTGCAGATGCTGCTTCTCCAGACAGAGACATTATTTTAGGGAAAAATAAAAATGCCAATTGGGGAGAATTGAAAAGGGTTCGAATCAGTCTAGATATGGGGTAGTAGTGTGCACCAAGTCATGGTATGGCACTGCACAAACACCAGTCCTATCCTCACCGCTGATCACCAATGTTGGGAATTGGGTTTCTGGTTGGCAGAGGTGGCACCCTGTCCAAGCAGGAACCACAATCATAGTCAGGGTAAGTCAGATACACACCATAAATTAACCTGTTCTCACCTTCTGGTAGCCTGGCACAGAGCAGGCAGGCTTACCTTAAAAGGCAATATGTAAAGTATTTGTGCAACACTTCAAACAGTAATACAGTGAAACCACCACAAAACACTCCACATCAGTTTAGAAAAATAGATTATGATTTTATAAATAATGACCAAAATGACAAAAATCCAATACGTAGAAGTCGAGATATGAATTGTTAAAGATTAATACAAAAATACAGCTTAGAAGCAATAAGCCCTATGCGGGTTATCTGGTCGCAGTGGACCAGGCCAAAGTCAAGAGTTCCGGCCGAATGTGATAGAGTGCAGGCCAGATACAAGAGCCATGCAGGGCCCGCTGAACAAAGTACCTTGATCCTGGTTGCAACAGCAAGATGCGGGGTGCAGCCAAGCAATGCGTCGGTGTCGATCCTGCAGTCGAGGGGAACATCGATCTCCCCACACTGCAGCGGCAGCGATTTCGATTCATCGGTTCTTTAGGCGAAGACCTGGTTCCAAGTTGGATGCACCAATGCTTCTCCCGCAACAGCGACGATGCATCAGTTCTGCTTCCCGCAGACAGGAGATGCGTCGGTTTGACTGGAGCAAGCACCTGGGTCCACTTCCAATGACCAGGAGCAGGTGGTGATGCTTTGATATCCCGGAGTCTCAGAAACAGGAGGCAAGCCAACACGCCCTTGGAGATCACTCTGGGTAGGCAGCAGGGCAGCACAGCAGAAAAGCAGTTATTCCAGAGCAGCAGTCCAGCAGAGTGACAGCCCTTGTAGCAGCACAGCAATCCTTCCTGACAGAGTTTCTTTACAGGTGTAGAAGTGTGTGATTTGGTGGGGTCAGAGACCCAGTTCTTATACCCAGTTGTGCCTTTCTTCAACATGGGGGTGACTTTAAAGAAGGGTCTTTAAAGTGTACAGAGGTCCTTTCTTTCTATCCCTGGCTCCAGACTCACTACAGGGGTCTAATCAGCCCTTTGTGTGGGGACAGGACACTGCCTATTCAGGTGTAAGTGTCAGCTCCTCACTCCCTTCCTGCCCAGGATGAGCCATCAGGATGGAGATGGGCACTCAGACACACATAACCTTCTTTTGTGTGTGGCTGTATAGAGGGAATGCACAAAGGCACACCACCCCAGGCATCTACTGGAGACAGGCTGCAGGCACACAAATCTTTAAGAGGAGAGAAATGCCAAATTCTGGAGAAGCTTCTAGTACAGTGGCTTTGAAGTGCATGGAATTTTATGACTCCCCTGCCCTGGCTCCAACCTTGCTGTAGTGACAATGTGTGGGTGTTAGGCCACATGTGAGAACACAGAGCACAGGCTATTCATTCGGCCAGCAGATGGCCTATTCAGGCACACCTAATCTCTCTATTGTGTGACCGTCTGGGAGGAATTCACTAAGTTTGCCAGTTAGACCCAGTCATGTGACCCAGGCTAGGCTACAGGCACAAAAGGGCTAAGGGCAGAAAAATGCCAACTTTCCAAAAGTGTTCAATATATAACATACAAGATGTCCAGATAGAACATTCATGACACATAAATGAGTGGACGCGACCTTAGACACAATTCCAAAGTCCATGTGATTTATTTCACTTTTCTTTTAGCTTTTTTGAAAACGAGATTATGCTATTATTTTCATGTCATATGTCGGGCAACACTTTGTTTCAATAAACATTTTCGTATAGTGTTCACTTACACAGAAATCATACATAAACCAATTGTGATACAACACAGTGAAAAACAATAAGACAACATAATAAATGTGCAAAATATTCCAATTGTAATATATAATGCAATACAAGCGACCAGTCCTTTCTTCAAATTACACTAGGTGGACAATGAAACGTTCATTAACAAAGGCTTCTGCCTGCTGTCCTGCCTGTGTCAAACGCTATGGGATTACAAATTTTGAAGGGTGTTGTCTGTGCGGGGAAAGAAAAAATGTATAATATTCCCTCGTGCCACACCCTGTGTATCTTAACCCATTAGCTGGAGTCCAAAAGTGGCATTTCTAAAATAGTAATGTTAAATCCAACTTTGCCAGCAAATAGGATTTATCATTATCATTCCAATTATATGGAACATGACAGAGCTACTCAGTCTCAATCAGGAATTACAGCTTAAAAGTATAATAAGGAATTCCCAATGTTAACCAATGAGAGGAGTAGGCCTCACAGCAGTGAAAAAAGAATGTAGGTTTTTTTCACTACCAGGACATGCACAACTTAAAAGTACATGTCCTACCTTTTACTTACACAGCACCCTGCCCTATGGGCTACCTAGAGCCTACCTTAGGTGTAACTTATGTGTAATAAAAGTGGGGTTTAAGGCTTGGCAAGGTGATTTAAATGCCAAGTCGACATTGCAGTACATCTGCTCACAAAGGCTCTGCAGGGGCAGGCCTGAGACATTTTTAAAGGGCTACCTGTGTGGGTGGCACAATCAGTGCTGCAGACACACCAGTAGCATTTAATTTACAGGCCCTGGGCACAGGTAGTGGACTGTACTAGGGACGTACAGGACAATTAAATGTGCCAATTGTGGATACATCAATCAAACCATGTTTGTTAGGAGAGAAGCACATGCACTTTAGCACTGGTCAGCAGTGGTAAAGTGCTCAGAGTCCTAAGGTCAACAAAAATAATCCGCAAAAAGAGGAGGTAAGCAGCCAAATCTTTAGGTGAAGACCACCCTAAGGCTGACAGGTCTAACATGTGCTATTTGTGATTTGGTGTAAATCTGTTCAGTAATTTTATAGAAATTAAGGCTCAAAATATATGTATATTTTACGCTGCAATTTCACCATGGTAGGTCCACTGATTCACAAGCTCAAGTGCACATTGTGATTGTTTGGCTGCAACATGAAGAAAAAGTTCTCTCTGCTATCTTAGGTTTCGGTTACTTGGTTCCCAAGTCCTACAAAATACAATAAAAAAGGATATAAGGGTGGAGGGTAGGGTTACCCTGACCCACTGGGCCTTGTCAGAGGGAGGGGGTTTCAGAGGGACCACTCCGGGGTAAAGCTATAAAAAAAGGAATTCTGTGTTTTGTGGATCTGCAGCTCCACTGCGAACCCAGCGCAGCCTCCCCTTGAGAATTTCAGCAGATCCGTGGATCAGTGGCGCAACAAAATTTAAAAAAAGGGGTTTGAGCACTTGTAGGCTTTTGGTGCAGGGCCTGGTCGCTAGGGTTTTTAAGGTTCAGGGATGGGTAGTGTTTAGGGGCAGTAAAGGTTTTTTGGGTTCAGAGATGGGTAGGGTTTAGGGTTAGTAAGGGATTTTTAGTGTTCAAGGATGGGGTAATAAGGGGGTTTTAGGGTATAGGGATGAGTAAGGTTTGGGAGTAATAATGAGTTTAAGATTACTGGGATGAGTAATATAAATTTATTTTATATTAATTAAAATAAATTAACATTAAATAAGAATTAACATCAAATTACTTTTATATAGAGTTATAATTTTAGTTAAAATTTAATACCTGAATACATTTGAAAATGAGATTAATATTCAGAATTAATATTTACCTGCAAAGTAAAGACACTTCCGATGTAACGTACTGCAATGTTATGGTACTCTCAGTGTACTTACCGTGATAAAATAACTTCCCCATTTAAAACTTTTGAGCGAACAAGTAATATTCTTTTTATATTAGTGATCATTTTACAGCTCTTTACAAACCCAGAAGAAATTAGGTAAGTTACATTTGCCAGAGCCTCCTAACAAACAGGGAAGCATACTGCACACCACCACTCTGTATTCTGTGCAAAACATCTTGATCAGGAATTTCAAGAGAGCTAGACTTAAGAGTATTAACAACAGTAATTACATTTTGAATAGTGTTAGCAGCGCTACCGAATTAGAAAATGTTCAGAAATGTGCAGTCACAATAATACAATTAAAAATATTAGAAGTAGGGGGCGTGGCTAGCAGCCACCGAGAATGGCCGCTGCCTAAGAGGGCTCCCTCTTCCTCGCAAGGTTTCTACTTATCCTGTGCCATCCACAAGGAAAAATTCGACAAAGAAGGACGGAGCCGCACTCCCTACCTGTGGGGTCGAAGTCGGCGGGATCAAAAGTCGGAGTGTGAGGGTCTGAAGGCCCCTACTGGGAGGCACAGAGACGGCAGTAATGGCGACCTCCCGGAGCTGAGACTCGAGGCCGAGATAAGGCGGTACAGTGACCATCCCGAAGTGCCCAACGGATGTGTGGAGGTCGCACAGGCGACAGCGGGGTCTCGGCAGCCGCGAAGAGGAAGAACGCGAGGAGTCGCGAGTGGCGTCGGAGCCCAGGAGGTGAGAGCCGAGGGACTGGCGCTCCTAATTGAGGCCCCGGCTTAAAGGCCTAGTGCTGCTGACGGAGGCGTCCCTCCTGAGGAGGCTGGAGACAGGCGGAGCCGGAGAGACTGCGGCGCCTGTCCAGGAGCCCTGGAAGACAGTGGGCAGCGGGGGGAAGAGGAGCTGATCGCGGAGCTGTGAGTGCAGTCTCCGCAGGCCTGATGCAAGTGAGGCGGCGGGCCTCACTAATTGAGACCCCGGCGGCGGGGCCTGCTAAACCCCGCATCACATGAGGACGCCACCAGAAAATGGTCTGAGGAGGCCGGAGGCTCCATGCCCCTAGGCACATTAACACCCGCATCCCCGCGGCCGGAGATGCTGTTCGGGGGCCCTGCGCTCCTTTGAGGTGCAGCGTTCAGACAACAGTGGCTGCGCTGGACACAGGGAACTGCTGCCGGTGAGAGAATACGGGGTGTGCTTAGACGTCCTCCGGGAGGTGGAGACCACGGCCGGTGCACACCGGAGTAGATGCCCCGGCCTTACGACGCAGTAAGCAAGGACCCTGCATCGGTGGCTGAGGTGCCCTTCTTGGAAGCTCGGAGGGCAGGGTTGGCGTAGTCTGGAGTCACGGCTGGGTGATTGCGGAGACAGCTAGGTCGGAAGTGCAACACACGCAGTGAGAGGACGGGATTGCGGCTCTTGCTGGGTCTCGGGGGACCTCCACGGAGGAGATACTTCCCTCTAGGTGCCACAGGGAAAGGATATTTGCGGACAATAGACATAAGGGTGGGGCCTGGCTGTGTCTGAGATCCAAACCAACATCGAAATAGGCCGTGACCGGGCTGGCCCCATACTACGCGGAAGGGGTGAGCAGAAACTGAGAGGTGTCCTTGTGTGGGGCCCCGAGATCTCTCCCGGCCTTCGGTTCACAGCGTTGCACATATGGCGACCGGAGGAAGGGGGCCTAAAGCAAGCGCCCAGAAACAGTTGGCCAAATTTGCATGGTCTAAGACCGGGGATACGGGTGAGTCGCAACAAATGGAGAAAGACGGAGGGCAGAACGCCCCTAAACAGGGAACAGAGCCGACGCTACATGATGTTATGGCAGCGATTAATGGGGTGCGTACCTCACTGGACTCGGTCACGGTGGAGGTCTCACTCATCAGAGCAGACTTTAGAAAGATGGACGAACAGGTTAAAGAGCTTAAGATAGTCACTTCTGCTCTGCAAACGGATACGTCGGAGCTCCAAACGCAGGTGGTCGAGCTGCAAAAGAAACAAGAGCGAATGGCGCAGCAGCTGGACGATTATGAAGGCCGCGCCCGTCGTAACAATATACGTATTTTGGGGGTTCCAGAACGGGAAGAGGGGCCTGCTGCGGACCTATATGTGGAAGACCTTATCACCAAACACCTCAAACCCAAGAAGCTGTCCAGCTATTTCTCTATTGAAAGAGCCCACAGGGTGCCGGGAGGTAGGCCAAAACCAGGAGCCCCCCTGAGGCCCCTCATAGCTAGAGTTTTTAACTTCAGAGACCGCGATAGCATCCTGCAAACGGCGAGATCTGGTCCCCCTTTGAAAGTCGACAATTACGAGGTAGCCTTCTTTCCAGACTTCACGGCCAAGGTACAGGCGCAACGCCGCAGCTTTCAAGCAGTGAAGAGAGAACTTCGCGACCGCGAAGTGAAGTATGCAATGCTATTTCCGGCGAAGCTTAGTGTGGAATCAGAAGGGAAAGCGTGGTTTTTTGACTCACCGGAGGAAGCGCAGGACTGGATGGACGGCTGGAGCAAAGTTGGGGGCCAGAGAAGAAACCAAGCCGGCAGATCAGGCCAGCAGGGAAACCGCCGTACGGAAGCGCCTGGGATGGACTCGACGGACAAAGGGGACCCGACAAAGGACCGGGAATAAGATAATCAGGGTGGGAACCGGTCAGAGTTGGAACCCTGCTGGCGAAGTAACTAAGGTGGGGTGGAGACGGGGTTCTAGTGGGGACCTCGCGACGGATGCTGAAGGTGGGCGCTGATGATTCAGTATGATAACGCAGACTTAATTGGTAAGACCCACCCAAGACGTACGAGATCACAGAGTGTGGATGGCAAAATACATAAATTGTGATATGTGTATGCGGGGGGGGGACGAACCGACCTCGTGCATTTTCAGCATTTTTGGGTGGGAGAGAGGCACTCTGCCATGTTTGGGAGTGGGTAGTTTCGAATCCACGGGCAGGGGGGCAGGGTGGAGGGGGGAGGGGTGTTTTTGCGACAAGTTGAATTGTAAATGTGATATTTTGCTTTGTGACAAGCTTCAGGTTGGCTTCGGAAGTGACAGACATACGCAAAGGAGGGATGTTCCAGGACATGGGGTGTGCCATGCCGTAGTTACCTTAATTTTGACCTTTCAGGCTGTAGATAATACCAGGCTGTGGGATGGGGGTTGACAAGGAATCGGTGCTCTCTGTCCTATCTTGGAATGTTAATGGAATGGGTGATAAAATAAAGAGGGGTATAGTCCAACAGTATCTGAAGAGACATTCCCCAGACCTTGTGTTGTTGCAGGAGACCCACCTGGTGGGTAATAAAAGTAAAGCCCTCAATAGATGGGGGTACAAGCTTTTGGTCCATGCCGATTATACCACGGGTTCCAGAGGTACATGTATCCTGGTTAAGAAGGGCACGCCCCTTATGGTCCACAAGATATGGGCGGATCCGGGGGGTCGATTTGCCGTGGCTGAAGCCCAATGGGAGGGAAGAGCTCTCAATATTGTTTCTGTTTACCTGCCACCGGCCTTGGGTAAGGTGCCCTTAGCAGATCTCGGCAAAGTGTTGACTGGACTACCCGGGGGCAGTTTGATAATGGGGGGGGATTACAATATGACTATGGATGACACAATTGACAGACACCCACAGAGACAAAGGACCAGACCGAATGAACTCATGGCAGAATTTACCAGGGCGCTGGGACTGTCGGATGTGGGGCGGGAACTACAAACGGCAGATTCCCAATATACGTATTTCTCTAGCGTACATGACAGTCTTTCCCGAATTGATTACTTTCTAACATACACGGCCTCGATCAGTAGCTTTAGGCGCCCCCAGACGCTGCCCAGGGGTATCTCGGACCACTCCCCCGTTTGGATTGAATTCACTCATGGGGAACAGCAAACACGTACCACGATAGTTATTAACCCATGGCTGCTGAAAATACCAGACATTAAAGAAGAACTGCGTGCCCAAACCGGGAATTATTTAACGGATAATTTGGGGTCAGTGGACTCGGCACAAACTATATGGGAGGCATATAAGGTGGTTCTAAAGGGACATGCCCTGTCGCTAAAAACACGATATATAGCAAAGAGGCGCCAGATATTGGTCCAGTTAGAAGAGGAGCTCCGGGGGCTAGAGGCAGGACACGCAACTAATCCCTCGAGTGATGCACAGCATAGACTGCCCCTGAAGCAGGATGAGTACAGACTCAAGACACGCGAACACATGATGGCCACACACTGCGCCACCCAACATAGGCTGTACGAACTGGGGGATAGGGCCGGGAGAACTCTGGCATGGTTGGAAAAAAGGGAGCAAGGTACCCGATGGGTACCTAGACTGACACTGCCTAGTGGTGAGGTCCTTCATCATCCGAAGGACATAGCAGAGGCATTTGCAGACCACCTCGAAGGAGTGTATTCTCCTTCCACTACGTATACAGCAGAGGACTCACGCCAGCTCCTGATGGAAAGCGACGTGCCAGCCCTCTCGGAACTCGAGAAAGAAGCGCTAGATGCAGATTTGACAGATGAAGAAATTCAGAAAGCTATAGGCCAAATTAAGTCTGGGAAAGCGATGGGACCAAATGGCACCCCAATCGAATTCATCAAGGCTATGGCCTCTCAGGTAGTCCCGCACTTACGGGATATGTATGAGGAAAGCTATGAGAAGGGACATTTGCCAGTAGATCAACGTATAGCAAGTATTGTTAATATCAATAAGACTGGGAAACCGGTAGATGACTGTAGCTCCTACAGGCCTATTTCATTGATTAATGTGGAGGCAAAGATCCTGGCAAAAGTTCTAGCCATGCGACTTGGGACGGTGATCTCCTCCCTGGTGCACCCAGATCAGTCTGGCTTTATGCCAGGAAGAAATACGGCTCTTAACATTCGCCGGCTGCATAATGTGATGGCGCGCAGGGGCTTCTTGATGGAAGACGCAGTCATATTATCCCTAGATGCCTCTATGGCGTTCGATTCTATAGAATGGCCGTATTTATTTGAAGTTTTGGCTAGGGCCGGCCTGGGCCCTAAATTTATCGGCTGGGTGAAACTGCTGTACACCGACATACAGGGGCAGGTAAGGGTCAATAACTACACATCTCGGACGTTCACACTGAAGAGGGGCACCAGACAGAGGTGTCCACTGTCCCCACTGCTGTTCTCCCTCATGCTGGAACCCCTGGCGGACTGGGTCCGTCGAGATGTGAGGGTGAGGGGTTTGAGATGGACAATGGAATGTGAAGACAGGATTTCCCTATATGCCGACGATGTACTGCTATATCTTGCCTCCCCGTATAAGTCCATACACGCAGTTTTGAACATTTTTACGAATTTCGGGAAGTACTCGGGATATGCAATAAACTGGGATAAGTCGGTGCTGTTCGTGCTCCAGGGGCAGACCCCCCGTCTCCCCAAGGATTGCAAGTTAGTAGTGGCTGAGGAAGGATTTAAATACCTAGGAGTCTTTATCACATTGGACCAGGCCCTCTTCTATAGTCGTAACTTAGTAGCCCCATTGACCAGACTGAGAGAAGATGTAAGACACCGGAGGTCGCTGCCTCTGTCATTGGTGGGCCGGGCTGCTCTTTTTAAAATGTTAGCGCTCCCGCGATTTCTGTATGTTCTCCAGAATAGCCTGCATCGAATCCCGGATGCGTACTTTGTGGCGGTGGAAGGAGAGATACGGACGCTGTTGTGGGATGGAGGGACCCCTAGAGTGGCATTTAAGAAACTAACCAAAGGGTGGTATGACGGGGGGATAGCGTTGCCAGACCTCCCGTTGTATTACTGGGCCTCTCAGCTGGTGGCCGTGAATCACTGGATGTGCGCCCCACCGACCGACCCGGCGTACGCTTTAGATAGATATCAGATGGATCGCTCAGGATACTTGGGAGCCCTCTATTCCCGCACTAAGAAGCGGAAATATATTGGCCCCACATTGCACACGATACAAATCTGGCGGCTGGCAAACTCGAGGCTGGGATGGGCTAACGTTCTTACCAAAGCAACACCACTGTGGTATACTCAGAAGCGAGGCATGCTGTGCTATCAACCAGGATTTGATAAGTGGGAGACGATAGGAATCTCGATGGTGAGGGACTTAGTTAAAAAGGGCGCGGTCCTTAAATTTGACGACCTCCAGAAGATCTACAAGATGGCTCCAGGGGAGGCATTTAGGTACCTGCAAGTAAGACATGCCCTACGGGCGGCTTTCCCGAGCTGCGAGGACATACCAGACTCGTCGCCTCTGGGGGACCGTCTGCTTGATGGGCCACTGCAATCTAAGGCCATATCCTTAACATATAAAAAACGTAGTAATAATCTTCCGGGAAACTTCGGTAAGCTCAAGGAGCAATGGGAGAGAGACTTGGGTCCAATTGCAGAAGACGACTGGCCCTTATGTCACCTAGGGAGGCGGCCATTACGCTTAGGTTTAGACTGATACAACTCAGAATCCTACATCGGTCTTATATGACCGGGATAACCCTCGCAAAAATAGGTGCGAGGCAAGATGACCTCTGTCTAAGGGGCTGCCAGCAGTCAGCGACCTTCTATCACATAATATGGGAATGCCCCCGAGTGCACTACATTTGGGAGAGAGCCACACACCACGTACAGTCTGCACTGGGGAAGACGGTTGACATGACACCGCAGCTGGGTTTGCTGAACATATGGGCAGACACTAACCTGACGGAGATTGAGCAGCAGCTGGTGACGTTGGGATACACATTAGTGAAAAGAGAACTCGCAAGAGGATGGGGTGGAGTGACCCCACCTTCCGAATCGATATGGCTGACGGAACTAAGTAGGTGTATGATTGCAGAAAAGGAGGTGTTTATAACCAGGGAGTGCCCGAAGAAATGGGACAAAAAATGGATGAAGTGGAACGTATATAGAGGGGATATCTGTGTCTCACCCATGGTGGAGTTAGAACTGCGTAGAAATACAGATAGAGATGTAATATCTTGAAAGGTATGTTTTGTCAACTGCCGTGAAATGTACCATAACAAATGCAACCAGCTAATAATAATTGTCAAAATTTATGCATGTATGTCACAAAATTTCATGAATAAATAAAAATAAATTATAAAAAAATAAAAAAATAAAAAAAATATTAGAAGTAAAGGAGATGTCAATACATACTGTGTAAGAAAAAACATATCTACTACATCTGACTCATTGATTAATAAACCTACAGATATATATCGATTAAACCTACAGATATATATCGATTTTAAGATTTTTTTAAGTGAAACAAAAAATGTCCTACTTAAATTGCAGATTGAAATCCTAATCCTGTAATTGCTCCTGAATTTACTTTCAGTTCATTTTTCTTTATACTTTGGTAGTTCTCTTAACTTTAGAGGAGATTATGTAGGGTGGAAAAAATTCTATGCCATTAGGGCTGTTACATTTCTCTCTTGCTGCAGTTGTCTATAGCATGAACTCTCTTTGAGACAAACTTCTTACCTGGGGTGATGGATCCAACAGCACCCAAGTCTGAGTCCACAACCAAGATCACCTGAAATAAAGGGAAAGTGGATTAAACATTGTCTCTGAAAAAAGAGTGGCTCCAACAGTGGCAGAAAATAGCTCCCATAGACGGTACATAGCAAGATTACATTATGTCACATCAAGTACATCGCCTATCATTACATTGTCACAGTAAGTATATTATTATCTTCACATCATCTATATAACCCTATTAACTATTGTATTCTTCTAATATACTTACCTATACTTACTTTATCTTGTAGTAGTTGGGGCAATGCAGTGACTAAGATACAATCTTCGTACATCAGAATGCATGTAGTGTGTGAGAAATTGGGTTGTTGGGTGACTGGTGTGTCATCCAACAACCACAATACCCTGCAGGGTGAACCAGAAAAAGTCCCTAAATTAACCTGTGCTTAACCCTGGGTAGCTTGGCACAAAAAGCGGTCAGGCTTAACTTAGAGACAATGTGTAAAGTATTTATGCATTACTCAAACAGTAATAAAGTGAAAACACAAAAAAAGAAAACTTCCAAACCAGTTTAGAAAATTAGAGTAAATTTGAATAAATTATTTGACACCAAAATGACAAAAATCCAATCAGTAGAACCGGAGTTATGCATTTTTAAAGTTTTTAGTAAAACTAGCACCTAAAAGATCAAAGGGTCAACCTGAGACATCTCGTCACGCAAAACTGTGTCAAAGTCGAAAAATACGGCTGGCGGCGATGTAGCACAGTTCAGATACAAGAAGTGGATTGGGTCCAGTAAGCTCTTACCTTTGGACTTAGAAATTATTTTGAGAAGAATGTTCTGAGAAAGTGAAGTTCAGCGGCGCAAGGCTGCAGGAGGAGCCTGAGGAGGGAGCATTGTCACTAAATAGCCTTGGATCGAAGCAGCTGTGAAGATTTCTACGTTCGAACTTAGTTTCTAAAATGGAAGTCAAAAATCTCCAACGGAGAACTACCCCTACCCCATCCCCCAGTCGTGGTTCAAGCAGATTAACACTGTCCTCACCAGGTTCCTGTGGGAAGAAGGAGCTGCCCACATTGCCATCAGAACTTGCTTCCAATCCACGTTCTCTGGGGGTATTGTCATGGCTGATGTATACTCATACTACTCTGCTTCTCATCTACTGATTATAAACGATTGGTGGTATGATCACCAAAGCGGCCCAGCATATGCAGTTGAGAGATGGGTGATGGCTGCTACCTCCCCACTTGAATATCTGTATGATGGGAAGGGGATTGGGTCTCTTCCACTGGCAACACATGTGGTCGTAAATGTGTGAAAGCATTCCCTGCGGCAGATGGCATGGTGGGGAAAGTTGATGGAGTGGATGCCATTGTGGCAGGACAAAGTGGTGCGGCAGGTGGCCCAGCTGGAGGCTTCCAGAAGTGGAACACTATCGGGATCTCTACACAGGGCATAGTTTTTAAATCATATCAGGAGATGCTAAACGGATACCACTTACACCACAGCCAATTCCACGGGTACTTGCAATTTTGTCATGCCCTTACCCCCTACATTAAGGATCTCATGGACCTTTCAGAATTTAACCCAGTGGAAGGTAAGCTCCTTCTGGGGGACCTGGGTTCTCACAAACTAGTGCAAATATACCAATCTCTCATCACAAATAGTTCAAACACATTGCCTACCCTTAGAGCAGCTTGGGAAGCTGACCTCGACACACTAGAGGAGAATGACTGGACAAAGGCCATGAGTGCGTCTCCAAGAGGCGTCGATTTCTGCCCACCTCCGACTGATACAATTTAAGTACCTGCACAGAGCTTATTACATGCGATACTGCTTATGGCGCATGGGCGTGATCAATTCCCCAGTTTGCATTTGCTGCAGGATGGACGAGGGTACCTTCATTCATACCGCGTGAAGCTGCATGGCGCTGGACCGGTTCTGGCGATGTGTGACGTTCTGTCTGAGGTAGGTTCTCTCCTGGGCGATCCCACTGGACCCAAAGTTGATCCTACTGATGGGTAGGGGGGAACAGATATAAACGGTCACTTCTGCTTCTGGGTTTCACCCTGGCGAAACGAGACATAGTCAGAGCATGGAAGGCAGAGCCCCCCCCATCCATTGCAGTTTGGAAAAAAGGGATGGATCACTGTAGGGCCTGGAGGTTGCGGTGTACCGGGCGCGGGGATGCCCCCCAAAACATCCCAAAATCTAGCAGAGGTGGGCCGATTACAGGGGTATTGTCTTGGAGCCTGTCTGCTCTGCCAGATCTCTTATTGAGGAAGAAATCCGAGGGTATGGGACCACGAGTCAGTGGATTAATGCATGTGATTAATGCTCAGTCTGTTGAAGGATATGTTGTATGTCGTGCTGTGCTCGGGTGGGGTCGAATATATCTATTTCTTGTTTTTGTTCAGGGGTGCAATCATTTCATTGAGGCCGGATACCCCTTTGGTGAAGAACCGCTCAAAAGGATTTGTTGCTGCGGAAAAGAACGTAGCGGGAGAAGCCACAGAGTCAATCCGGCCAGCGATACACCTCGGGCGGATAGGCAGGCTAATTGGACCTTGTCTCCTCCTGGTTCTAAGAGCAGTTTTTAGCCAAAAAATTTCTAGGTCCCCATTTTTTAATTTTGGCTATCTGGGCACCTTTAGCACCACTTTCAAGAATCCAGGACTGGCGGGGAACCACTTGGAGGGTCAGGACTCTCTCAGGCTCGGTCCAGGTGCAGGTTCAAGATGGAGGTAGCCTTTGGTGTCCCTATGGATTTGAACAGGAGGCCAGCAAACTAGCCCTTGTGAGTCACTCTGGATGTCCTGGGACAGTTGACAATATAGTCCTTGTACCCAGGCAGAAGGTAGCAGAGCAGCTGGACAATAGGGCAGCATTCCAGCAGTCCTTCAGAGTAGCAGTCACTCTGCTACTCTGGCAGAGTGGCAGTTTTTCCAAGCAGAACAGCAGTCCTTCTTCCTGGCAGTTTTCACCGGCCCAGAAGTGTACTGAAGAGCTAGTGTCTGCTGTCCTTCTTTTATACCCTGGTCCTCTCCTTCTGGAAGGTGGGAGAAGCTTCTAGTACAGTGGCTTTGAAGTGCATGGGATTTTATGACTCCACTGCTCTGGCTCCAATCTTGCTGTAGTGACAATGTGTGGGTGTTAGGCCACCTGTGAGAACACAGAGCACAGGCTATTCATTCGGCCAGCAGAGGGCCCATTCAGGCACACCTAATCTCTCTATTGTGTGACTGTCTGGGAGGAATTCACTAAGTTTGCCAGTTAGACCCAGTCAAGTGACCCAGGCCAGGCTACAGGCACAAAAGGGCTAAGGGCAGAAAAATGCCAACTTTCTAAAAGTGGCATTTTTAAAACTGTAATCAAAAACCTGACCTTACCATTAAATAGGATATTGCACTACAATTCCAAAGACACCAAACATGATGTAGCTACCGCTCCCAACTGAAAATTACAGCTTATTGCCTTGCAGTAGTGAAAAACAAATTAAGGAGTTTTTTACTACCAGGACATGTAAAACTTAAAAGCACATTTCCAACCTTTCAAATAAATAGCACCCAGCCCTATGGGCTGCCTAAGGGCTACCTTGGGGGGGACTTATATGTAATAAAAGGAGAGTTTAAGGCTTGGCAAGGGGGTTTTAATGTCATGTCCACATTGCAGTTAGATTAAAACTGCATTCAGGCTGCAATGGTAGGCCTGGGACATGTTTCATAGTGCTACGTCAGTGGGTGGCACAATAAGTGCTGCAGGCCCACTGATACAATTTAAGTTACAGGCCTTAGGTAATAGTATACCACTCTACAAGGGACTTACACAAGTAAATTAAATATGCCGATTGGGTATAAGCCAATTTAACCATGTTTTGGGGAGAGAGCACAAGCACTTTGGCACTGGAAAGCAGTGGTAAAGTGCACAGAGTCCTATGGCCAACAAACATAAGTTGAGCAAAATGAAGGAGGTGAGTTAAAAGGTTCTGGGGAAGATCACCCTAAGGTTGACAGGTCTAACATGGTGTAATTGGGGTATAGAGAACTTAAACCACAAATGGCTCACAATGACCAAACCATAAATGACCTTTTTCTTTCAGACCTTACAATTAAGGAAATATACTTTTTGAAGGTGTACATCTGGAGGCAAACACAACCTTTTTAACATGGATCTGAATTGGGGGGGCTGGACTGCAAAGGAAGGGGTGATGGGTGAAGCTGACACATGGTAAATTAGCATGGGATGAGAATATTGAGGCAGAATGGAACTAAGCAGATGTGCTAGGTGAGATGAAGATTCTACAGTGATTCATTTGCAGTTTCTATTTGATGGGGTCACTTACAGGGCTTGCCACGCCAAAGATGCAGTCTCTTTAGGGGGAGTGATTAAGGTCTGTTGATGAATAGTAATTATGTATGTCTGATTTTAGCACAGGTGCTACATTGCATGTTTTAGCAACTGTACTAAAATCAGTAGCCCCGTAAATAAAAATACATCTGAAAAAGGTTAAGACATTAACTGTAAATGAGGGTGCATCTGTGTACTTTGACTTCGGACACAAGCACAACATCCTATTTGGCATAGGAGGACCAGTGCCCGGTTACATCACACACAGAACAGAAACAATGCTGGAAGGAACAATGCATCTTTTTATCCCTCAGAACTAATTTTACTCCAGCATCAGCAGTGTTCACATCTCTTCCTCATAAAATAGATACACTTAGGCAGCAGCGGTGCAAGCTTCCCTCCATCACAGAACATGTACAGCTTGAGCAGTGGTTGCAAAAATTCACTCACAATGGCAACTTTGCCATCACTGTTGTGAAGACTGAAAGGTTACTGACTGTCCTTGCCAGTTGGTCACCATCTTCATGGGGAACAACCTCTACTGTGCGCAAGTATACAAAAAAGTGATGGATGGAATGCTTCAATTAATCTCAGCAACTGGTAATCATTTGGGCCGCATCCCAGTCCATCGTTATTTTGCTCACCATGCTACGTCACTTTGGATGCAGTCAGTTGACCCTGCTCCAATGGGACTAGTCTAGCCTGAACTCTGTGGCCAGGTCCTCCATGAACCAGAATACAAGCAACTCAGGACAGGTTTCGCCCTATTTAGGGCTCATCAGCCAGGTATAGCTTTGTTGCAGTGACAGTGTGCATGGGACCCATATATGGGCACACATGCCCCACTTAGGGTGACACACTAAAGTATACAAAAAAGTAATAGATGGAATGCTTGAATTAATCTCAGCCACTGGTAATCACTTGGGCTTCATCCCAGTCCATCGGCATTTTGCACACCATGCTACCTCAATTTGGACCAAGCCATATTCAAATTAGTCTTGCCCCTGTTCCATTGAGAACAGTCCAACCCGAACTGCTAGGCCAGGTCCTCCTTAAACCTGAACATAAGCCACCCAGGACCGGTTTTGCCTTAATTAGGGCTCATCAGCCAGGTATAACTGGTTCCAGTGCGCAAAACATCTGTGGGCATCAGCAGGAGGAGACCGAGGTTGCAGGGACTGCTGCATGATTGCTCCAGCATCATTTATGTAAAGTGCTGCTTTTTTGGAATTACAACTTCTTTTGCTGTATGTTCTGGGGATGCAGTGCTGTGACTTCGAAAAAAAGGCAGAGACCGGGGTCTTCTGTTCCTTACAAGCCTCCATCGCTGCATTCACAGTGACTCACAAGGGTGAGTGAAATGAATCCAGCTTAAAGAATATGGATAGGATAGGATAGGATTGGATAGGATAAGATGGGTTGGGATGGGATAGGATAGGATAAGGAAATTCCTTGTGACCAATCTCTTCCCGATCTGCCAAATGGATACATCCAGATCACAGCCAGGATTTGGGCAGGTTTACTGCAAACATCAGTCAGTGCGCTCACTGCACCTGTGATGTTGGATCTCAACTTCCACCCATGTAGAGCATGGGTGCGCATCTGTCCTCACCCTAAAATGCTCTTATTGGAAGTATCCGTGCTTAATGAGCAGCTAATGTGTACAATGGCAGAGCAAATTGGGGCTTGCTCTGCTAATGCCTGTGCTGCTCGTCTGTGGAGAGGCCTATCTATGTGCATCTAGTTTACACAGAATACTAATCCAATAAAGGTCAATAATACTATAGAGATTATTTGAAAGTCCTTTTCCTGCAACTATAATAACAGAGAAAAAACATTTATTTTAAGTAAACATATGAAAGTGAAATAGGCTTTACAGTACCTGCCTGCTCCTCTGTGGGGTGCTAAACAACACTCTCCTGCTGTCCATCGACCAGCAGTTCAAGGGTAGAGATGCTGTGTAGATGCCTGCAAAACCTGCCAACAGAAAAATGAGGCTCACACCTTGTGTTCTGCTTCCCTGTGATGATGAACAGCTTCCACAAATCATAAAATTATATCTGGAGCAAATTTGCCCTCTGGCACCAATGAAATGCATTAATTTTATCCCCAAATATAAACTTATAATTTTCGAAAAATGCAATAATTTGTCTTCAAATAACTCTTTTTTTTGTAAATAAACAACATTTTCCCCAAACATCAGCTTGCCATTTTCTGAAAATACACGTTTTGCTCTGAAATGCCAGTGTTACTGTTTCAGAGTACACAAATATCAGATTGTAAGTTTCATTCAGCAATCACATTTACAAATACCCCACAACTATAGACACTGACTCACGTGCTCATCAGTCACGTGCTGGGAATGCACACAACAAAGGGCCCGATTATGAATTTGAGAAATTTCATGAGAAAATTCCGGGTGGCTGTAATTATTGACACTGACTGGAATTTCCTTACGGAATCCCTGCAATTACTAATTAATGTCCATGGAATGGGGAATAACTGTGCTGACCCAGTTATGCCGGACGACATTCTACACGGTATTCCCTGTCCTAGGGAGATTGATGCTCACATTTACCAGCTGCTTTTAGCAATGAAGACCTTATCCCACTGCTGTTTTCCCAGGCAGAATATTTGGCTGTTAAAATTAAGTCCTGTGTTCCTGCACTCGGTAAATCCGGGTGCAGGAATTCCGGCCCACTTGTGATCGGGCAAAGTAAAATTCCATATGGGAATTCAATTCTGTCCAACTCATAATCGGGCCTGTGGCACAATTTACTTCGGTGCTGAGATGTGGCCGTCAAAAGCCACAGGAGGCAACCAGATGCCATTGATACTTATTTTATTCAAGAGATGTTCATCATGGACTAAAAGAGCTAATTGATGCCCATTGATGTCCACCTTATGTCAGGAATGCTCAATTCAAACCATGGTGGCCACCAAAGGTCAGAGATAACCCATATATGCAAGGAACGCTGTCTGATGCCAGAAGTGGCCACTGGATGTCAAGGATATCCACATTTAGCCAGACAACCCTTCACCTTGAACCAGGAATCCTAAATGTATGCCATGAATACTCGTAAATAATGGATCAGGGAACCTAGCTAATAGGGAAAAGGAGGGGTCTACTAAATGAGTAAGACACACCTCAATAAAGGAAAAGAAAATTCTTTTCTTGAGTCCCCTCACTCACCCAAGGTTTCCCCTAGGTGACATGCTTCATCATTGGGGCCATCCCAAGCATCTACTGCTTGGGGCGTGCTGCGACTTGCGATAGTTACGTAGGAGCACTAATTTTTAAGATATGACTATGTGTGGTGCAGTGAAGGGGGAGTGGTGTGAGTGATTGTTAAAAATTACCTAACTAGTGAACGTAAACAATTTTATTCTTGCTCCTAGTTGGCAAAAGATAAAAAGGGGTTAATAAAAGGGAAAAGAATTAAATGTCCCTGATATTGTAAGTCAACATGTTTCGAGGTGTCCCCTAACCTCTTCTTCAGGACAACAAGGGGACCAGCCCCATGTGTACCACTCCGTGCAAACCTGTAATAAAGTGAAAAATAAGAAAAACAATGGGGCGCGCACTTATTGTGTCAGCGCTAGATATAATACATACGGTTAAACTGAACACGTAGTATCTAATGAAGAAGTAAAAAACAGACAAGTTAGTATACACTGCCTGCCCATCTGTCTCGTGGGCAGGTAAAAAAACAAAGTCTTTTAGCGATCAAATCAATCCAATAGTGATGGTGCTCTTGACTGTAACTTTAAACATGTACTTAGTTCTGTTCAGTCTACTAGTCTTGTGTCTCTGTAATTAAAAACACATGTTAAAGGAATAAAAACACTTGTGAAAAAACATCAAACAAAACAAACATTACATGAAACATATAATTGCGTGTTGCCTCATGGACCTACTTAATAACTGGCAAAAGTAAGCCCCATGGTCAGCCCGGGTGGAGGAGCCTGAATAGACCCTAGAGAAAGAGAAGTAAAAGTCTTAAGTCAACGACTCGAAAGAGAGAAAAATGAAAAGGAAAACCTCATTAGTAACTTAGGAATGGGCTCCCAATGAAGAGAATCTTACTTGACTCGGCTAGCCTCCGTCAATATGACCTACTCGTTCCCATAAGCGGACCGCATCTTAGCGTGTCTGGCTTCCGAGAGGTCTAAAGTAGGAAACCAGGAAACTGCTTAGTCACGAACGCGTTTCAGAAGACTATACCGCGTATCGTTGAAAGTGATGGGGGCCATTTTGGGTGTACTTTATGTTGCGTGTATCGTGCCTAAAATGGGCAAGGAATCCTCGGTTCAAACAGAAATTTGTTCACGAGGGCTAATTGGTTCAAAAATAAGGAAAACACTCTGTAGATGTAATAAAGGTAAAAAATAGGAAACTAAGAAGACGGGTCTCGAACCCTGCAGTATAAAGCGATTCCCTTTTGAAAAATAGAGCTTCTCTATTGCGAGAGTGCCACAATAAGGCGGCGGCCATCTTGAACTGGTAAAAACAGGTCCTGATAGGGACTGGATCCTATGTGTGCTATATCTAGTAAAGGTAAAAAATAGAAAATAAAGAAAATTAAGAAACTGAGAAAGCGGGTCTCAAACCCTGCGGTATTAAGCGATTCCCTTATGAAAAAACAGAGCTTCTCTATTGCGAGAAGAGTCATAATAAGACGGCGGCCATCACGCTTATTCATGGAAATGATGTGAAATTGAGTCCTGCTTGGGAGTATTCAAGATGACTGGCTACGTCATTTTGTACCAGCTGGAATTTTTTTAATCAATTTTTCCAGCATACCAAGGTAAAGAATATTCAAGTAGTCTAACCTGGAGGTTATCAATGGGTGGAGTAAACGGAAGGGTTTTTACTCGTAGTGTATGTTAGTAAACGGAAGGGTTTTACTAAGAAGTGAGAGAAATCTATCTTTTCCAATGTAGAGAAACTGGCACGATAGCGAATGTTTTATGTTGTTACTGAATTTTAATAAGAAGCGTTGAAAGTTTTGCGTAGGATTTTTTGTAAAGGGAGGGTCAGCTGTCGGAGTAAAAGCTGACGCCACAAACGCCGCGCTGGGATTGGTCGACGCAGCGGGCGTGGAGCGAGCTTGTAAAGGAGGGGTCGGTAGTCAGGAGTAATACTGACGTCACAGGTGCCGCACTGGGATTGGTTGAAACAGCGAGGGACAGAGAAGTGCAGATTGTAAAGGAGGGGTCAGACAGACGTCACAGAAAAGCTGCGCTAGTATTGGCCCCGAGACAAATGTTAGTTGGAATTGATTGGTTGTCAGCATAGAAGTCAAAATCTTAGTGGACAGTGTAGATTATATGTGGAAACGCGATCTGATGTTAATAGGAACACGTCCAGACAGGAGATTCCTAGGTTTTGCCGAATATAATTCAATAAACAGATATTTACCCAAAATGTACGGAGAAAAGAGAAAAATTTCATTTTTACAAAAGATTAAAAACTATTTTAAGAAGGATAAGCCAATCAAAACTAGGGAAGGAATTATCATTCCACCAGCAAAAACGCCCGCCTCATTCATGATGATGGAGAGGGGTTATCATACTTGCGTATGGTTAGAAAATTGGATAGAATATACAAAAGATGACAGAATATTAGCTTTCCCAGAGAATGGTACTTTCAATGGGAGAATTCTTCAAAATTTAAGAATAAGAATGAATGAATTAGAACCCAGACCAAGATTAACTCAATATGAAGCCCTAGAAGAATGGGAAACAGAGGCATTTGAACGTGATAGACCCAGAAGCAATAGGGGTTATAGGGGATTTTTCCCTAGACACCAAAATGAGACCCGAGAAAGTCAGATGAAACAGTGGAGACGAGCGATGCTTACCGAGGGTTTGTATCCAGTATTCATGGCAGATGAGCCATTAGGGAGCAAATGCAAAGAAAAGTCAAAACACATGACAGGGTTTGGAGAATCCGAAGATGAATTTATGGAAGAAATATTAAAGAATCCTCCACCATACCAAGAAGGGCTGGGTGGATGTTCCCCAAGTGCACCAATTTTGAGAACACCATTGGTACCTCAAGTACTGCATAATCCACCAGTTAATAGGGTACTTCAGGATAAGGAAAGAGAGGCTGTAGATAGAAACAGAGCAGAATTGATACAGAAAATAACACAGTTGAATGTACATCCTGATTCCCTGACCATACCTGTAACCATTGGTCCCGTGGTCCCTTTATATGGTGACAAAGTAAATTGTCCGAAGCCTCTAGTTATGCTTACAACTGTGGATATTCCTAAACATGAAGCTGTAATAATTGATGACCATATCAGCGATTGTGAATCTATGATTTCACTAATGGATTTGCCTATTCGAGAATCCGCAAATAGCACCCCCAGAAGAGTCACACCTGGTTGCTCAAAGGATGTGAATATAATAACATCTTCAGGAACTAAAAGTGCAACAGTGGTAACCCCAGAAGACTTAGAAAGATGGGCACAAGGAATAGACAGACAAAGTTCACCCCCAAAGAGTTTGGACATTTATAAATTAAAAGTCGAGTTAGAAGAAATTATAGCAGGCAATGTAGGAGTAGATCGTTTAAATACCTACAGTGAAGAAGAACTATTGTTCGTATGTAGGAGCATAACAAGAAATGTAAAGACATTCCATGAAAAGTTAACGGATTTGGCCTCAGAAATGGGAATCGAAATAAGAAAGTCAAAAGTACTACAGAAACCATATAGAGCAGACTTTACTGACATAGATTTAGAAAATATGAATACATCTGGTAGGAAATTACAAGTGAAAGAATTAATGTCAGTATTACAGAAATGGGGAGAACTGGATAAATGAAAAACTAAATGGACAAAGAAAAAGGAAGAGGCACGTTTCAGTAGAACGAATTCCGAATATTTACTGAAGGAAACAGGAAAAGTAGAACAGATGTACCCGATGCGGGAGGTTCCAGGAGGAGGTTATGTTCATGTCCCATGGAGCAGGCAAGACATTTTCTCATTTACGAATGATTTTCCAAAGTTGAGAGAAAAACCAATTGAATGGTACAAGCAGGTTGAGAGGTTTGTGAAAGTTTCAAAGGTATTGTTAAAGGACTTAGATGGTTTGTTTGACATAGTGCTACCTGCCGATTTATGGACAGATTGTAAAATTACAATCGATTGGCCTAGTGAAGAGTATCCTAGAGATCCAAAGACAGGTGCCCCATCAAATGATGTGATGAAAAAGTATCACCAGGTAATAACTTATTTGAAAGGGAAAATACCACCAAAAGAAACAGATTGGGTGAAAATAGACAGGACTACCCAAGAGGCAAATGAATCGGTACATGCCTACTACGAACGTCTATTACAGGTGTTCAAACAGTACAGCGGTTTCGAAGATATTGGGGATAAAAATATGAGTCAGTTTGTCTATCGATTTGTTTATGGTCTAAAACCAGAGATTTGTCAGATGATTAAGCAACACATGTTATGTTGGCAGGGAAAGCCTATTGATGAAATTTTAAAATATGCTAAATATTGTGAAGATGACATTGAAGACAGACACAAGAAACTACAAGAAAAGGTGATGTGGGCTCAAGTGAAAATGGCTGAGCGACAAGGAATTAATTTGGATAATCCAACAGAAAGTCAGGGAAAAGAATCTGGAACGAATGGTGACACAGGGAATGGTGGAAAAGTGAGAGGACGAATGAGTAGAGAAGAGGCTAAAAAGAAATTTCCTTGTCATGGATGCGGAAAGTTGGGACATTGGAAGAATGAATGTAAAAAGATTCAAAATAATAATAGCCCAAATCATAATTTAAATCCACAGACGCAGAATGACTCACAGCAGGGGGTAAATCCTCAGAGTCAGTTGCCACCTGCTCCTATACAGGGTAATGTAAGCAGAGCAAAGCAAGGTACAGACGTCGGATATCAAGGAAGAAGTGGTAAGAATGAATATGTAACTTCACAGTTTCTTTTACAGGATGATTTTAATCCATATAATTATCAATGACGGTGCCTAGGAGAGGGGGAGAAGGAGTGCGTACTTGGCGCATCCTTACCGATAGATCAGTCAGGTCCATATGTTGAAGGGAAAGTAAAAGGTAATGATATCAGTTTTCTTTTGGACACTGGTGCTACCCGTTCTACTGTGAGAACAGCAGACATCCCAGACCTCCCTCTCTCTGGAGAAGCTATCCAAGTTGTAGGTGTAGCAAATCAAAAGATCAGAACACCCCTTACTGAGCCCATGGAAGTAAGAATAGGAAACTTCAGAGAAATGCACCAATTTGTGGTGTGTGATTCCAGTCCAGTAAATTTACTGGGCAGAGATTTACTGTGCAAAATGAATTGCACTATTTTTTGCACACCGGATGGTGTTGCAATACAGTCCCCGGATGAAGATCATGTTTATAAGTTCATGATAGCCAAGCAAGGTACGGAAGTAGATGAGATGTTCTCTTTGATAACCAAAGATGAATTACCAGAAGAATTAAGAACTACAGTGAGCTCTAAGGTATGGGATTTTACTGGGAAAGAAGTAGGACTTATGGCAAAAATAGACCCAGTGAAGATCACTGTAAAAGAAGGCGCAATTTTCCCAAATATCAGACAGTACAAAATGAGTGCAGAAGTAAAAGCAGGAGTTACTGAGGAAATTGGCAGAATGGTGAAACAAGGCATATTAAAAGAAGTTCTGAGTAGTTCGCCAATTATGGGTTTGAAAAAGCCTAGTGGAAAATATAGGATCGTTCAGGATTTGCGGAAAATTAATAAAATTATGGAACCTTGTTGTCCTATAGTACCAAATCCTGCAGTGATCCTATACCAGATACCATGGGATGCAGAATGGTTTACCGTGATTGATCTGTGCCAAGCATTTTTCTCAATACCATTGCATCCAGATAGCCAATATCTGTTTTCGTTTAAATTCGAAAACCATGTCTATGTGTGGAATCGTGTTCCTCAAGGGTACACAGAAAGTCCCTCCATTTTTAATCAAATACTGAAAAAGTGTCTAGAAAAATTAGTACTGCGCAGGAACTCAGTCTTGGTGCAGTACATAGACGACTTGTTGGTCGCATCAAGAACACATGATGATTGTGTCGCAGATTCAATTGCATTACTCAACCATTTGGCTGAGGAAGGACACAAAGTGTCACCTGAGAAGTTACAATTTTGTACAACAGCAGTTAAATATTTGGGACACCAAATTGAAAGAGGGAAAAGAAGAATAACGTCTGAAAGAATAAAAATAATTAAGCAAATGAAAATGCCAGTAACACAAAGAGAAATGAGAATGTTTCTTGGAATAGTAGGATACTGTCGACAATGGATTATAGGGTTTTCACTACTAGCAAAGCCTTTAATTCAGCTAATCAAAAAGAAAGCAAAAGATCCAGTTGAATGGGATGATGAAAGTGCCGGTGCATTTGTAAAATTAAGAAATGCTTTGTGTGAGGCACCTGCCCTGGGCATGCCTGACTATACAAAATAATTCACACTGTTTTGCTATGAAAGAGAAAATTCTGCACTTTCAGTGCTAACCCAAAGACATGGACTAGACAGGCGTCCTATAGCATATTTTTCTGCTACATTGGACCCAGTGGCTGCAGCATTGCCAGGCTGTCTAAAATCAGCTGCTGCTACCTGTATGAGCATTGAACAAAGTGAGTCAATAGTAATGGGATATCCTGTTAAAGTATTTGTCCCACATGCAGTTGTGATCCTGTTGACAGGAACTAGAACTCAGCAGCTCACACCTAGTCGGATGACAAGATATGAGTGAATAATTCTAGGAGCTGAAAATGTGACCATAGCTAGGTGCACAGTTGTAAATCCTGCTACATTATTGCCAGATCCATATTGTGAAGAAGTTAAGGACGATCTAGAACATGACTGTTTGCAGGTCACAGAGTTGTGTACCAAACCGCGTCCTGACATACAGGAAATGCCCCTGAAAAACCCAAATAGGGAGCAGTTTGTGGACGGCTCATGCCTAAGGCATGAGGATGGCAAATTGAGTGCAGCCTATGCTGTATGTGAACTTTCTGGAATAGTCGAAGCATCCTATTTACCAGGAGTCAAATCTGCACAAGTAGCTTAATTAATTGCTTTGATCAAAGCCTCCAAAATTGGGAAAAATTTAAAAGTAACCATATTTACGGACAGTCAATATGGGTACGGGGCTGTGCATGATTTTGGCCAACTGTGGATGCAGAGGGATTTCATGACTTCTTCAGGATCCCCAATCAAAAATGGGCAGTTTGTAAAGGAATTATTGGAGGCAATACAATCAACAAAAGAATTGGCAGTGGTGAAATGTGCCGCACACCAGTCAGGAGATGACTGGGTGGTAGCCGGTAACAGCTATGCAGACCTAATTGCTCAACACTGTGACAGAAACAGATTGGCAGTAAACAGAAAAGTCGAAAGGATGGGAATCAGCTGCCAACTTATGCTATGTTCAACCCCTGAAACATGGAATGATGTGAAGCGATTGCAGGATGATGCTGAGGAGAGTGAAAGAGATGTTTGGATAAAAATAGGGTGTAGAACAGATGATGACCTGTCGGTTTATTCAGATGGCAGACCAGTCATGCCTGATTGCCTGATCTCACAAATGGCCAGAATGTATCATGGAGACACACATGTATGGAGAGATGCCATGATTAGACTTTTCAGACACAGTTGGTACAATCCAAAGTTTAGGGCTGCAGCAGAGAGTCTTTGCCAGAGGTGTTTAATTTGCCAAATGAATAATCCAGGAAGGAGAACAGTAATTGGTTTGGGAAAAATTGGAAAGGCTGAGGGTCCCTTTGTAAGATTGCAGTTAGATTTCATTCAGTTACCACCATGTAAAGGACTGAAATATGTACTTGTCATAGTGTGTCTGTTTTCAAGGTGGGTGGAGGCGTACCCTACTAGGAGGAATGACAGCATTACAGTTGCAAAACTGTTGTTACGAGAACTCATTCCACGGTTCGGTTTCCCAGTAACTTTGGAATCAGATAGAGGGAGTCACTTCAATAACGATGTAATTCGAATAATCTGTGAAGCATTTAAAATTGAACAAAAATTGCACTGTGCGTACCGCCCAGAGGCTTCTGGAGTGGTTGAACAAATGAATGGCACAATAAAATCAAGATTGTCAAAGATGTGTGCATCTACATCGTTAGGTTGGCCAGATGCATTGCCTCTTGTCTTAATGGGACTCAGAAGCATTCCTGATAGAAATACAGGATTGAGTCCACATGAAATCATCATGGGAAGAGCAATGAGACAAGCCCATGTACCTGGAAATAAACTGCTGAACATAACTGATGATATGGTTCTAGATTATTGCAAGGCATTGGCTGACCACGTGCGTTCTTTCTCTCACCAGGTTGGAGAAGACGCAGTTTCCAGGCAGCCTGAACAAGAGCATGATCTGAACCCCGGAGACTGGGTGGTAGTGAAGCATCACACCAGAGAAACGTGTTTATCACCCAGGTGGGGCGAACCTTGTCAGGTTATATTGGTTACAAACACAGCAGTGGAATGTGCAGGATTACCTAATTGGATTCATGTAAGCCACACCAAAAGGGTGCCAGCTCCTGAAGGAAAAGATCCTCAGTCAGCATCAATAGCTGAGGAAGTTGAAGGTTGGACAGCTGAAGAGTCCCAAGTGAAAGATTCGGGAGAAGCTGAAGAAGAACAACCGAGCACAAGTCAGGACTGGATACCAGTGGTTGATATACCAGAAGTTTTCATCAAAACAAGAAGTAGAGCTAGATTAGAGGAAATTAGTGAGGACCAGATAGGTGAAGAAGAAGCAGCTCAGGATAGGGAGAATGAAACAATAAGAGAACCTGAGCAGGCCCAGATAGGGAAAGGAAATTGGGCTCAAATTGACAACGAAACAACAAAGTTTGAGCAGGGACAGACAGGTTCAGAAGAACGCGGTCAGGCTGCAGAAGTACAAAGTGCAATAAGCCCTGACCAGAACCAGTTAGAACAAGAAAAACACGTTCAGGGAGAAGAAAAGCAAGAAAACATCGAGCAAGAAAGCATCAAGCACGAAAACGTCAATCCTGAACAGGGTCAGTTAGTAGAAACTCACACTCAGGCAACTGAAGAAACAACAATAAGACCTGAACAAGAACAAATAGAAGAGAAAACTGAAATCGAGGAAAATCAATTTGTGCCACACCTTGAAAATAAAAGAGTTTTCGGAAAAGATTCGGAAGGTGAAGATACAGTGCAAACAAAGAAAGTCAGAAAAGGTGATCATTGGCCTAGTGTCATTAAAAGAGTAAAATACCATATAAAAACACGAAGTGAAGATCCAGAACAAGTAAATGAAGTAACAAGCTTATCTGGACAAACAAGTGGGACTGAAAAACGAAAAAGCAAAAGATTGAAACTTGTGAACAATAAGTTTAAAGGTCCTGATTGGACTTATATAATACTTGAAGACTACGAGAGTTCAGAGTCAGATGATAGTGGTGACGAAAGTATAAGTGCAGAATTGACTTTTGAAAAAGAAGTGAAACCACCTTGATAAATTAAAGCCTTGAAAAAAAAAGAAAAGAAGAAAAATCTTCTTTTGTCAAAAATGGCTGACGACAGAGTTTCTGGGAGACCGAAACGAAAATGTTGCAAAAGATGCTGTGCTATATGCATATGTAGTCTGGCAGTGGTGCTTATAGTGTGGTTAGTTGTGATAGTAGCAATTCCTTACCTTATGATAATGGACAAAAAGATTAACAACGAAACAAAGGGAAGGATAGATAACTTGAAAGGTGATAGAGTAAAAATAGAAGCAGAAGATGAACCAGAGTTTCATCACGTAGTAACAGATAATGATACTAGTTTAAATGTTTTTACTAAATTATTGTTTCAGTACGTAGATACAATGGAAATTAGTGACTGTTATGTCTGTATGAAGTTACCTGAATCAGTAGCAGAAGGTTTAACATATCATCATTTGCCTTTAACTTATGGCATATCATGTAGTCTACTAACTAGTTTATTTTATAGAACAGGGAAACTTCAGTATTATTATTCAAATGTAGATGTGATATTTTCAGAGGTTCCTATTAGAAAGAATCTGAACCCAGTGCTTAGTAGTCAAGATGCACAATTTATGGGAGAATTTTTCTTAACAATGAAGTCGATAGACATAACACATGCACATAGAAGCAATCTAACGTGAGGAAGAAAAGATATTTTTGAACTTGGTTGAGAATAGAAGACAGAATTTCCAAAAGAAAGCGTCTGAGCATAAAGCTCATCTTCCACCTTGGGCTGAGAAAGATGGTATTTACACACCTGGCAAGGCTCAAGCTGCTATGGCTCTGGATTTTGTAAAGACAGGGAAAATTTGTCTTCATGGGTTAAAGACTGAATATAACAATATTTTCATCGGTACCAGTGAATGTGAACATAATTTCTTAATTCTTGGAGGTTGGGGACTAAAAGGAGGAACAGATTCAGTTTTTCCTGGAATTTATTATGTGTGTGGGAATAAGGCTTACTTTAGGCTTCCTGCACTGTGGTATGGAAGTTGTTATTTTGGAATAGTTTTTCCAAAGGTATACCACGTAAAAAGAAACACTGGGAGCAATGAAAATAATAGTGAATTAACACGTAGTAAAAGAGCTAGTTTTTCAGAAATTGTAGGGGATATATTTGGTACATTGATACCTTCAATGGGAGTCATTCTGAACTCAAGGAGAATATGTAATTTGTCTACAGAGGTTGATCGTTTATCAACGGATACTGCTGGAGGATTTCTAATGATTAATGCGGAAATGGTTGCGATTAGATCTATGGTTATGCAAAATCGACTTGCTCTTGATATAATATTAGCAAAAGAGGGCGGAGTCTGTAAACTGTTGAAAACGAAACATTGTTGCACGTATATTCCTGACAAAAGTGCAGAAATCGGAACGTATATAAAGAATATAACAAAACTTGAGAATTAACTGAAACCACTGGAAGTTGATAGTGTATGGGAAAGATTGACAAAAAGCATTGCGTCAATTGGTACCTGGTTTACTAATGTAGAAAAAGGACTTATAGGTCAAATATTAGTACCCTTAGTAGGGATAGAAATAATAGTATTGTCAATAATGATATGGTGCAAATGTTGTAGAAAGAACGATACATATAAGGTGACAGGAAAAGGCAAGAAACGGAAATTTGATGAAATTGAATTAGAAGATCTGAAAAGTGAAATATACAAGAAACTGAAAGGAGAAGATAAGAATAGACAATGTAAAAATGAAAATGTGACAAAAATATGTTAAGTTGGCATCTGATTATAGGTAGTTTTGATGGCTCAGAAACGCCATCAGAGAGGGGATTGATGGAGCAAGGACTCACAATGAGACTTGCTCGTAAGCAATCTTCTCACAGTATTAATTAATTTGTACTAAAACCTTGTAACGTCTTTATTAATAAGTGCATACACAACATTTTTTATCCAGATGATGCTTGCCTATATGTTTTCCACTAATAAATAATCCTTGTCTAATCCAAAATGGCCGCTAAAGCGCGGGAACTCAACTGCGCATGTGTCAACCATATCACGTGGTATGACGTCTTTCTTTGCTTGGAGGGAATCTTTGCTTCTGCGCAGTGTATGTTAAAATGGCTGCTTTATGTTCTCACATGCTAAAGCCTTCGCTTTGCTGCAATCAATAATGTGGTATTCTAACGCTACTAATGCGGGATAGATTTTATAATTAAATGGGAATAGAGTAGAAGTAGGGGGTATACAGTGAAAACATTTATTTTTGATTTTGATATGTTTCTTCTTTGATTTCTATTAGTTCGTAAAATGGGCCTGGGTTAACTGAACAGCAGCTCAAGAGCCATGGGACCTGCGCATGCGCTCTGAAACTAACAAGACAAAGCGATGAAGTCAACTTGGAAGATGTCCAAGGACATGACCCGCTGATCACCTTCACAGTTCATCTGAGATATCCAAAATTTGATACATATTGTATACACTTTGTATTGAAATTGTCGTGAGACGGGTGGGAAATAAAGCAAATGTATTAATTGTGAGGGGCGGTATTTTAAAACAATGGGCTTAAAGAAATTGAACTAAATTGTCATGGTGTGAGGATCAACCCCCTGTCCCTGTCCAATCAGAAGTAGTGGGCCCATAAATATGAAACATTAATGGGAGGTACATGGGTGTAGAAGGGTATAATAGATATAGAATTAGCTAATTAGTTAGAGACTAGGCAGAGCACAGGAACACAGCTTTTGAGGCTGTCAGCTTTTAGGACACAGAACGAGCTGATCGATTGCAGACTGAACCGCTGTCCAGAGAGGTCCTGAGGTGGGGGCGGCGGATTCCATTAGAAAGAAGACACGGAAGAATCGAGGAGGAACGAAGTGTCAGAGAGGGGAACGACGCAGGCGTCGTTGGTAGAGAGGTCACCTGTCCTGTCTTGAACCTGGTCCGGAGGTCTTGGTCTTCATCCTTCCTGGGACTCATCTTTCCATCTCCTTGGCCAAGGGGTTTGGTTTTCACACCTTTAGGTAACTATAAATGCGTAATCTTTAGTTGTACTGCTGTCTCTATCTTCTCCTTTCTGAGGGACCGTCATTTGTGATTAATAGGTGATATTATAGTGTACTTCCTCCTTGATATGCAATTAAGTGCCATGTGGCTTGTATATTACTCTGCTAAAATTTTAGATAAACATTTTAAAACTTCCTGAGACAGTGGGTATTTCAGGTGTTTTATGAAATTGTATTTGTATGATCTCATTTTATCCCCAATTATCAAAGGTCCATTGGTAAGTCATTACTCTTCAATCAGAAAAGGTAATTGGTAGCAGGGATTTTGATAAAGAGTACAACTGATTCCCACCAGCGGTGATTATTAGTTAGCGTGAATGAATGGGCCCAGGTGAGTATTTTGTGTATGAATGCTTGTTGCTAGTAACCCGCTGGATCAGACTGGACAGCCGTCTTATGTGTTGCACATGGGAGAAGATGAAGAAACTTTCTCAAAGAACAGAGCAGGGGCAAAACAGGTCCCAACTATAGACAGGATCTGGGGTTGGATAGAGAGTTTCATCAAACTTAACACTCAAATTCTTAGCCATTTTTGTGGGTGCCATGGGTATAATTAGGCCAGCAGTTTTTTAGCCAGAGCTTTCTTGGTAGACCAAATGCAAGAATCTCAATTTCCTATGCATTGCAGGTGGTTCTCACACAACCAATGTGTGTCATCATTCAGACAGGATTTAAAAGTGGCAAGTACATGTGGGGTTAAAAGTGAGAATTAACTGAGTGTCATCTGCTTATCAAATGGTTTCAAAACCATATGATTCTATCAGTTTAGCTAAGGTTGCCACATAGGTGCTGAATAATTTAGGGCTCAAAGAAAATCCCTGCGGTACCCAAAAAGCTAAGTGATTGCTGGTCGAAGCATTAGGGGCAAGCAGATTTCTTGCTCTCTCCCTTCTAGGGATGACTTTAGCCAGCTCCATGAGTGCATCCAATACCTATCTCGGTCAGACACTGTAACAAGATAGGGTGAGACACACTATCAGAACCAACAGAATTAGGGCAGCACTCTTACCCTTTTCCTGTAACCTCTAAAAGAGCTTTCTCCGTGCTCTGACGGGGCAAAAAGCCCAACTAGGTATAATGAAAGAGTTTGTTGTCTTCCAGATAGGCGAACAGCTGGATATTAACCAGCTTTTCCAACATTTTAGAGGCTTAGCGGAGCAAAGAGATAGAGAGATAATTTAAGAGGAGGATGGATTGGCTGTGGGTTTCTTGAGATGAGGGACCTCTTTGTGCCTTTTCCAACAAGATGGTACTGCTACTGACTCTAGTGAGATGTTGAAAAGCTGGTGGAAAATCAGCACTATGGCCTCTGCAGAGTTAGTAAGTATGGCAAGGATATTCAGGCTCGGTCTTATTTTGATAACCTATATGCGGATAGAGTTTTGTCTATTTAATACCAAAATATGTGAGTCACCTTTCCTTGTGATTAACGCACTAATACGTTTCTTTTCAGTTTAGAATAGGCCCCAAAGCCATCATGTGTCTTTAAATAGTGAGGAAAAACATAAGGCCACCAGAAGGCCCCTCTGAGTAGCATGGGGTGGGAAGTAGCACCTAAAACCACCACAAGATTCACTTGTTTTCCTGGCAATTCCTTTCACCTTCAATTGTAAAACTCCTACCAAGAGCAAAGCAAGTAAAAACCAAATGTCACTCAAATAGGGAATGCATTTTACACACTTCCTTAATGAAAAAAATCATTTATGCATTTTAGGGGTATATCACTACAATGTGGTTAAGGAGGAGAATGTGGTGCGTGTGGCGCCTGGGCATGAGGTCAGCACACTCTCAAACCATCAGCAATAATGGGAGTTTCTCAGTGAGCTACCAGGGGCGCCACAGTACTAATTACTACAGCCCTTGACCCAGCAGAGTGGGAATGCAGCTCTATTGGGTAAAGATGGTCTCCCCACCAGGCTTCTTTACTGAGCAGTGAAAGGTGTATGTAGAGATAGGGTTACTCTCAAACACAGGCCACAAGTCCCCATCAATTGCAGAGGAGGAGTTCCAGAGTGCCAGTGAAAAGATTGATGTAACCAAACCCCCCAGTGGCATCAAGGCTTTTTTCCAGGCCAACTTCAGATGACTACCCACTAAAGCACCTGGGTGCCCCACACCGGACGAGGATTTCAAGTAGATGACACTAATTAGGAAGTCTTTCCCCTCCAGCCTGTAAGGAGGAAAGCGATTGCTGTGCTACTATCTCAACAGTATCGAAGAACGAGGAGGGATAGAAGACGAAGAGCTTAGTGCAGCTCAGAATTGCTGGCAGGTCCACAGAGAGCCATTTGCTGTGGCTGCACCTGCTTCACTCCCTGCACAGGTATCTGTTCCTTTCCAGCCATTTAAGGGAGGAGAGCTTCTCGCCTTCAACACTTTAGCCACCACTATTCTAAACATTGAAAAGACCATACTTTACAGTCTGAGATCTGCACAAGGGAAAGTATCCAAGGATCAGTTGTCTGATAGGTGGCAAAAGTCAACCTATCGAGGAGCACCTCTACTGTAACCAGACTAGGACTAGTCTACAAGGCGCTGCTTGTACAGAAGTTGAAGGGAGTGTGAGTTTTCCACAGCATCTGCATGGGTGAATGATGAGGTGGAAGGTGTATGTCGGACAGTGTACATGACGATAAGACCACAGAGACTCATTTCATGTAGAGATGACTGCAGACATAACTTCATTCTTGATATTTTCATTACAGTTCATTGTAGCTTGTAATTGTCAGTCCTATTCCCAACCTCCGGCATAATCTAATACACAGGCACTCTCCCTTGAGGTAGACTTCACTATGCCCTACGTTCTATATTCTAACCTGCTCATTTAAGCTCATACACTATTACAGTGTCCAAGCTTACTTTGTGCAACAGTGAATGGAGAACATGCTGATGGTGAATGGCAGTGATATTTTGTTGGACAGACTCCTGTAATTGCAGAAGGCCATATAAATAAAATTGAAACTGATGCATAATGGACACACCATTTACAAACAAGAGGTGGTTGTTGACAGTCCCAAAGGAGACATTCAGTGTCTGAGGGCAAATCCCTGACAGCACTTAGGTCCAAATCTGAGGTGATACTTGGGCTCTCAGCTCACCTACCCCATTAAACGAACTGTGAGGTGCACCGCGAACAGTGGATTTCTTTGCTTCTCTACAGTCCTTGACCAGTCATTGCTGAGCGGCAGAAATCAGGACCTATGAGTAGTACTCAGTCACCTTTATTGCTTTTCTTCACCACCAGAGAACACAGGGCACCAATCATAGAAATTCTGGAAAGAGAGGGTCTGGTTTGCTGTGGACTCGAGTAGGCCAGTTGATTTGTTGTTCAAGTGAGAGAACCTGCGAAGAGGTGCCTGCTGATCCAAATGAGGTACTGAGATTTCTAGCTTTGCTTGTTGTGAAGGTATGCGGCTGATTGTGAAGGATAGGTGTGTTGTTTCCAGGAGGATGTAGGGTGTAGTTATGCATAATATGATTGTCAGGGTGGAAGAAATTGGATTGCTAAGCTATGAGGGATAGAGGCCACAGTCTTGATCTAAGCTGTAACTAAGCTGCCACAACAATATGATCCACAGAAAGAAAACTGGTTTATGTGAGGAATTTCTGGTTCAACCTTGGTAGTGTTCCTCAGACAGCAAGACCTCACATGGTATATGTGCAACAATTAATCAAAAAACATACAGTTTACAAAAAACGCCATAATAAGTTAGCTAAGAACATGTATTTAAAAAGTAGAGTACAGCAGAAAGTAAAGAAAATCTGATAAAGAAATCAAATGTCATAACAGATAATTTTGTGCTGTTTTCCACATCAGACCATCACCCAAACCCCACTCTGGAGTACCCCCCAACCTACCGTCTGATCGAATCCCCCACCCGCAGAAGACAAACAAGCCCAGGCTCTAAGCCAGGATGGGCTTGCCCCGTACCCCAGCTCATGGACCTAAAATCAAGTAAAGGTTTCCATACTGCAACAAATGTAAGATGTTTACCTTTAGCATTGCTGGTTTAATTGTTCTATTGCTACTACATTCCACAATTCCCCTTTGTTAAACTTGAACAGAGCTGCCAGTTAGGCCACACCCAAGCATTGCCAAAGTAAGGATATGCCAGATTTACGGATGCCACCCCAGCCATCCGGGTGTTGATCTTAAATTTTTGCTCCTAGATCCCTAGGATAAGGATAGCCCATGATTTATTTTTGTGTGTTAGTCTGTTCTGCACACTTGTCCAGAAGGACGGTCATTTGGGATATTCCCACCTCTCAATCACATCCTCTTCGACAATTATGGCTTACAACCTGGTACATTTTATGCAATGTAGACAAAGTGTAATACCATCCATATATAATTTTGCCGTGTACCCCTCTATTCTGAATGCTCATTGAGCTGGTGTGGATATCTCGCCACAGTATTTCTCACTATCTGTGTCAAATATACCTCTCCAAACTTTTTCCCCATTTCTTCAAATGGCCACACTGCCGGGTTTTAGCTGATTTAAAGACAACTGAGTAAAGTTTAAAGATTACACCTTTAGAACATTAGAGAATCATTACTTGAATAAGGTTTTATCACAAATAGCCACCTCTTTCATTAAGTTATGTAGTAGCCAATGTCTGCAAAACTGAATTTGAATGTTTATTGGTCAATATCAGCTTTGGACTGAAAGCAAACAGTTATTATTTTATTTATAATAATGGGACATGTACAGCTAAGCATTCATTTTTGGCCGAAAGCTGTTTTTAGAAAAGATGCATTTATAAAGGGGAAGCTGTGTTCATTCCAGTAGACCTACCCAACTGTGTACCCTGAGTTCTAGATGGCAGGTACCTTGGTAAAAAGTCTTCAAACTTTCAGGACTTGTTCTTCTGGTATAAATCCACAATTTTGTGCTAGAGGAGACTCCACATAACTCAGCACAGATCCACAGCAAAATGCAAGTTTCAGTTGGTCCTCTGGAATTCTTTTTGTCATCTAAAAAGCATTGAAGGGATAGCAGAAATATCCAGTGGTAACCGGTGTATCATTTTTCTTCCAGACAGGCAGTGACTCCCTCTGTTTCAGGATAGTCTTCACTCTTCAGCCAAAAGAAAGATGTTCCACAGGGAAAGAAGACTTCACCAGAAGGACTTAGACCACTATAAGTTTGGCACTTTAGTTAGAAACTATCACCACTCATCCTTAGAACACTGTTCCGGTTCCATAATTCCCCCAGAGCTGGAGACAATTCTCTCTAAAAGCTTTTATTCAGTTGATAGGAATGCATAACTGTAGCAATCAGGGAAGTCATCTTTTCATCATCTCTTTCAGGAAGTTCTTTGCTGGGAGGGGTTTATGCATACCATTTTAAGGTGTAAAACAAGTCAGCCATTGCTGGTGACACTTCAGCGAAGCTGTCCCTTCAGCGAATAACACAAAAATAACCAGATTTCTTGCTACCATATTTTACAGTAGTATGACCTAGTTCCTTTTCTAGGGATATGCTTTCAGGGAAAAGGATATTCCACAGTCTACCCCAAAAACAATTATGTTAACTAACGTAGTCCCTTGAATTCTACAAGTCTCCATCATGAGCCACCTTAGTTACTCCAACCAAATATAACATAAAGTCTCTGATCCCCGCAAGACCCTTTCTGACCCATTTCTTGTTGGAATTGGGCACCAGGGGTCTGTTTCCCTTTCCCTAGCTCTTAGTGGAAGGGTGCTTCAAGAGCTTTGCACTGGCGCATGTAACCGGAATGCCTGGAATCTAATCCCTCCTCATCATGACCTCTCGGTATATTCTCTTTCTTCTGCCAGCTACTTATCTGGTTGTCGCAGTATGTGTAAACAATAGGAATTCTAACCACAGTTTTTGTGTTTAGCTCTTCACTTAAGCGTACACATTTATTATTCCTGAAGTGGATAAACCACTACAGGTAATAATATTCTAACCAGACCAATGATCTTTTCTTACAAGCTTCATAACTATGAGTTTGTTTTCAAGCACATTTTCATTAAAAGTTACCAAATAAATTTTTTAATCCCGGTTCATAATTTGGGAATAGGCTCTGCAAATTGACTGCAGGAAACATGCATTTAAAAAAAAAAAGTGTGCTACATTTTAAGAAACATGAGGGACAAGCTTTTGTTAATTTCTATACCCTAAATCTGCACTATGTACAACTATGCAGAACCTTTGCACAAATACAATTGATTTACCAATGTAACGGGTATGACAACTTTAAACTAAAAGTAGTTGCCTTTATAAAAGACTAAGGGCCTGATTTAGATCTCAGCGGACGGGTTACTCAGTCACAATGGTGACGGATATCCTGTCCACCGAAATATAAATCCCATAGGACATAATGGGATTTATATTTTGGCGAACGGGATATCCGTCATCATTGTGACGGAGTAACCCGTCTACCGAGATCTAAAGCAGGCCATAAGTGTAATTGTACTCAAATTGAATCTCCAGCCATTGAAAAGATTTAAAAAAAAGATTACCAAAGCAAAATAATTTGGAGAACACCATAAAAAGTTAATTTCCATACATAGGGTTTTTGAGTGGTTTGAAGTAGGGGACACCGCTGTGGCCTGTGTTATGTTGGGAACCTTAAAAAGTCTGCTGTTAGGCTACAGACTTGTGGTCAGCTGACAGGTTCTTAGCCCTCCATCCTTTGGGCCAAGTGGTATGACCCTGGGTATGAGAACACACTACATACTGGGATGAAGGCTGATTGTTCAGACAATTGTGTGATATGGTGTAGCAACGTGTTGAAGGAAAGTGTACTAGTCGAAAGGACTGTACCCAGGTCAGAGAGAGAAAGACGCCGAGGTCCTTGCCTACAGAGCAAGTGAGAAGTAAATCTAGTAACTAATGGCTACATCACAAGTGGCACATTTGCAGTGAGTCGCAAAACAACCTACCTACTGACTAATATGATTAATATCCAGGTATGTAAGAATTTGCAAACTCTGGTGATTGGTTGAGGATGCAGGGATGGTGGCATGCAAGAGACAGCAGACATCTATCCCTGCATTTGCATTCCCAGACAGAAAACATTTTTTAAAAAGCAGTCCGTGTCCCTTAAAGGAGGGAGTGCTGCTTCGAAAAAGTGTTTTCTATTTGGGAAGGCATCCTGGGTAGCAGACAGTGGCCCTCTCGACCACTTTCTGGGTCCCCTTGAGATTGCCTGACACATTTTCCAAGGTGGAAGTTGTTCCTGTGGGACGGCTTGCTCTTTTAACATCCGATACCACCTCTATTGGTGATACTGGTACTTGATCAATGGTTTGCAGCTGCAACTGCATGCCAGACCATTGCTGTATGTCATTGTGAATTTCTAATAGGAAAGGATGCCCCTTTCACTTCCCTTTCTGAGTGCAATTCATCATGTCTTGCAAATACCTTCTGCAAATCGGCAATACTTTTCCACCTCTCAAAAGAGGGTTTGTACCTTTTAAAATAATCTTTGGCTAAAGCAAATCCTGGGTTTACGACTGCAAAATGGTTTTGTATTTGGGTCCTAGGTCATTGGTGTTCATGTCATTATAAGGAGGGTGAATATTAACCAGATACATATTCCTGCTGAGCCCCTTGGGCATCAGTGTTTTAAATGGTCTACAAGGGGGAGAGATAAAGGACAGGTATCCCCTATAAATGGAAAAGTGGTCTGATATAAATGCAGAATTTAAAATGTATGTCAATGCAAAATATATAGCTAGCCAATGTCTGTAATTCTCTCTGTATAACAGATGACTTTGCAACCTACAAAGAAATATGTCAAACATGCTGCGTGCAAAAACAGGGTGGCATAACAACAGCATCAGAGGTTAATTAAAAATTGGACAATAAGAGAAAAATAAATTGAAGACTAAGAGGGACGACAGGAGAAAGCCAGAGGCAGGTACATTGGAAAGGCGGTCTAGAGGAAAATGAATTGGAAGGAAAAGAATAAGGGACGAGAGACGTGGGAAAGACATGGGAAATGGAAAGAATTAATGGCAAAGAGAAAGAGATGGATGCGGACAGAGATGTAAACACGGATGACTTATGGGATGGCAGGACGAAGCAAATGAAAGGGGAGAAAAAAGACAGGAAACAAATAGTGGAACCATGATGAGACTATGGAGAAGAAGGATAGTGTATTCAATAGAGGAAGAAGAGCAATAGACATGATGCAGGAAGTAGAGGATGAGAAAGGGAGAGAGAAAACTTAAGATGTCACATGCAGAAGACAGGGGAGCGGTAAAGAAAGGAGACAGACAAAATGTGTTGACAATAGTGGAGGAATTGTTACACAGAAGAAGTTTGAGAATCAAAAAAGTTTGTCATTGCCACAATCTGTTTTAAGAAAAATAGGCCCTTATGTGTCAACGCATGTCTCCCATACAGACACAATGGGCGCAACCCTTTGATACATCAGGCCCATAATGCTGCGTACTCTTACCAGCTGTTGGCCGCCTGACCACGTCTAGCACAGTGGAGGTAGTCTTCAGATGCCAGTCATACTGAAAGAAAGAAAACAATGATGACGGACGCCAATCCAACTCTACTGTTCACCATGGACTAGTAGGAACTGAGAGTCACTCAATTACAAATAAGGGCCATGCGTGAAGGCCAGCAGTCCTCGTGAGGTATAGCAACACTCGTAGACACAACCACCAGTAGTCTGCCATGGATAAGACAGTGATTTAAGACACCTTTATTATAATGTTATATTTTATTGCATTGTTAGGTTAGTTCTAGTCGGAGGCTCTAATGTAAATAACTGGATTCAAATCTAGAAATTCACTGTTATGTTGTAGCAAGAGCTGTTAACAAAAGCTGTTATCAGAAGCGGCCCATGCAGGTAAGACCAGTGAGGCGGGTGGGGGTAGGGGGGACTCGACAGACGACGACGAGGGAAAATTAAATACGTTTCATTTTCCCTCGTTGCGTCTGTCCAGTCCACCCCCACTCTGCCCCACCGATCTTACCTGCATGGGCCGCTCTTGGCTGTTACCCACTGTTTTTTACATTAAAGGGATTCCACGCTGCCCTGGCTGGCAGTGGCGTAACGAAACTTGAGGGGGCCCCCCTGCAAAGTACATGGAGGGGGCCCCCCATTCTCCGCGCCGGTCAAGAGCTCTCAGGCCAGCGACCCACCATACTGCAGGGGCTCACCCCAGCCATAAAAAAAGGATTCTGGTTCCTCCATTGGTCACATCCGCCCTTTCATTGGGCAATTTACATATATCAGTAAATACTGCTGCTGCGCCTTCCAGCAAAGTTACATAACACTGCCTCCAGCCGGCCCACCAAACATATCCTCCTACTTGATGACCCACCTTCAAGCGAAACCCGCTCAGTTAACCACCTCCAAACACAGACCACTGCCTTCGTGCTTGCTACTAACGCATCCATTAACTCTACTCTCATCCCTACGAAACCTACAGTTATGCTTTTCCGCCTGCCTTTAAAACCACCCCTCGGATGTCACTACGAACCTGTGACCGCCGCCCACTGCTCCCCTGTCCACCACCGACAGAAAGACTGATGGCCGGTCCCCATCTAACCACTGCCTACCAGTAAAGACAGAGCCTTTCAGCTGCTGCCCTCCCCAATGCCACTGTGGTAGTTTAAAACATGTTAAACAATCTCTTCAACTGACCACTCCAAAACAGTTCTTCCTGCTAGCCTTTACGGCATCAAAGCCCTTCCTGCTACTTTTCATCCTCTGCATGATCCACACAATAATATTAAATGTACAAAGGGTCCGATTTTTGTTTCCTCACGCCAACATTAATTTACACTATGTACCCCACTAAACCATACCTCCTGTCAAAGGCAAACCTGATCCCTTGTGTAGCACCAGTCAGCAAGTACCCCAAGGACAAAAACCAGAGAGAATGCGCGATTCATGTAATTAAACCTATATTGACAACATACCATTTCCCCACCCACTGTCAGCTCAGCGAAGTCTGCAACCGCACAGTAGCCATCAATACCGGCAACATCTAAAGTGCATTTCCACTTCCTTTCAATGGCAGTTCCTGATACATATACCTATGACTTCTGGGTGGCATCTACCACAGACCACAGCATTCTTTGTCTCCTCAAGACTAACCGAATGCTGTCGGTGAACGCTTCTCTTCCCCCTTCCTTACTAATAACTAATGGAGGATAATGAAAAAATATATAGTATTTTCTTATGCAAATAGCGTATCAAGCACTTGCTGCCCGCAGTCCTCACCAGATCCACACGTATCAATATTCTGCTATCGCACCTTCCTGTCAACCCTACTATTATCTGGAGATGTTTTTTAGCCCTTCCGTGAACTGGGAAAAGCACTACCTGAAAGAGAATATAGAAGGGCTCAGTGGAACTCCTTCTGGGCCAAATTATATCAAGATATAAGAACGAATAACTCCGCGAGATTTTGGCGAACTGTAAATGGTCTTGGGGTCGTGCCCCGAAAGCTGCCTCATCAAACATACTGGAGTCCGAGTGGTATTTCTTTCTGCACAGCCATTTCAACAATCGACAAAATCACACCTTTAATCAGGTCACAGGCACAAAGGGATACAACTCTCTGACAGAATTGAATTCACCTTCAGACCGCTCTCAAACAGGGCTACCAATGGACGAGCTTTTCCACAAAAGCATAAAAATCAAAAGGGAACAGAGAGACAAAATCAAGATATTTGCTCTGAGTATAGCACAGTGCAAGAGGACCAAATTGAAAGGCAGATAAAAAAGGGACGGAAAGACGGAGCCCCAGGACCAGGAGGAATTCCTCCGGCTGTGTTCAAGGAGGACCCAGCTTTTGGGCGTCCAAACTTGCTCCACTGTTCACATCTATTTTAGCAAAAAATAATATTCCATCTTCTTGGCGAGGATCGATTCTTGTTCCAATCTTTAAAGGAGGCGACAAAAAGCCCCGAGCAATTATCGGTTAGTCGCTCTCATCGACAATGAAGCCAAATACTTTGCAGGGATTTTGCTGGATTCATTACGGGACTGGGCCGAGGGACACTCAATAATCCCTCCAAATCAAACTGGTTTTATAAGTGGAATCGGCACTACGGTTAATCTTATGGTTCTTTCATGTTTGATAGACCAGGCGGAGCTCAGCACTAGATCGTTCTATATGGGATTCATAGATTTTAGCTCAGCGTTCGACAAAGTCAACAGGGATAAGTTATGGCAGAAGCTTTTCGCTCTGAATATCCCAGATGGTCTTCTAAGAGCCTTACAGTTACTGCATCAGGACACATGGGTCAGGATTAAGATTGGCGACGGCTCTAGACTGTCACGACCAATTCCCACGACAAAAGGATTGAAACAAGGATGCGTCCTGGCCCCTACACTTTTTAATTTATTTTTAGCAGATCTCCCAGGTGTCCTTAACACAGTCAACTCCCACGCTCCCAAACTAGGCAACTTACAGCTGTCAAATCTTTTATATGCAGATGACGTGGTTCTCTTGAGTAGCACAAAGGTGGGCTTACAAAGACTTATGGATGCAACTGTCGCCTATTCAAAAAGAACGAGCTCGAGATAAACAACCAGAAAACTAAAATCTTGGCGGTTCGCCCAGGAAGGCCAAAAAAGTTGACATGGGTTTTAAACGCTGAAAGAATCACAGAATCCAAAAATCACAAGTATTTAGGTGTTTTATTCAACAACAACGGAAGATACAAAAGCCACCTGGGAGAGGAAAAAAAGAAAGGAATAGCGCTAGCATTTGCTCTCAGCTGCCTCCATAAGAAACTGCTTGGGCCAACATTCACTCCAACACTACATGTGGCGCAGGCAAAAGTCATTCCAACTTTAACATATGGAAGCGAGGTGCTCAAAGGACTGGACAGCGGTCATTTAGACACAATTATAACAAACATTTTTAGAACAGTCTTCCAGTTACCATCTTCCACGTCGCCGGCACAAATCAGGCTGGAACTGGGCATTTGCAAACAAACATTGGGCAGAATGGCGAACTTTCTAACGTGCTGCCATAAGCTAAGGCTATCAAAAGAGGGCAGTTTAGCGGAACATCTATGGTCCAATCTGAGTACAAAACGATGGCAAGCGGGGCATCGATACCTGTCGAGTGGGCTACAAACCCTCGGCATGAAGGATGTATGAGACCTATACGTCAGCCAAAATGAGTTTAAAAGGCTAGCAAAATCAAGCGCAAAAAGGCTCTCCTCAATGGAAGACAAGGCGAGCCTCGCAAAAAGAAGCCATGGTTGGATGACCCTCAGTTCATATGCTCAGCTGACACCTCAGAGTTACCTAACTTGCACCTTCAATGCACGCACTAAACTTTGCTTTTTAAAATTAAGATTGGGGGTGATCAATTTGTCCTGCCACCTTCCCAAATGGAAAGAGAGCAAGTCCAAGAGATATGTCGATTTTGCGGCAACCAAAGGGAAGACATAATTCATGTTGTGTGCCTATGCCCAAGCCTCTTGAAAGAAAGAAGGTCCCTCCTACGGAAGGCCTGGAACAAAAGGAAGTTAGATCATGTAGATCGGCAGTATTGGCCTGTTTCGACTCACGGAACACAACCTTAAATTGCGCACTGGTGAGGTTTATGGACTGCGCAGCCCAAAAATTAGGAAAGGGGAGATGTTGATCGTTACCCCAGCTAGAGGCGCAGATCCACGGACCGCGATAACAATGAGAACTTCTGCTTTGAAGACACCCGGAAATATGGAAATCCGCCAGAACTGCAAAAGGGAAGCGTGCACAGAATGGATACCTTGGGTCATAAAATATAAACTTGATCTCAACAGCTTTGAAAGGATTGTCCTCAATGGTATTGGAGGTGCCGGACATAAATAAGAGATCTCGGCTATGTGGAGGGCTAGGCATATTTTATCACTGCAACTGGAATCGCATTTTTAGTCAATTTAATAAGCGTCAAATTTTTATCTATTTATTCGTATCAATTTAACAAGGATCAAAAAAAAAAAAAAAAAATATATATATATATTCTTATCTCATGCTTGTATTAATTCAATACGCATCAAAAAGTTTTAATGACATGTTCCCTGCAAAGGTTTTTAAATCATGCAATAAAGACTTCTTTCTTTCTTCTTCACTACCTTGCACGAAAACAAGTCCCTTTAAAACCTTCGCTACTTATAAAGGCTCGCAAAGCACTTACATGTTTTACTAACTGTTGTTGGAAAGCAAACAGGTAACTCATTCTAGGATTGGAATTACTGCTTAGAAGTGTGGAAGTTAATACTGAGACGTAGGATGATTTTTTGCATGTCCGCCAGACACTTGTTCTTCCCTGCATGCGCACACAATGCAACAATACAATTTAGCTTAACAAATTGTTCAGAAATGTACTGGAAGGTAAAGAAACAGCCCATATTATTTTTACAAAGAAAAATAGACAAACGTCCACTTTATACCCCATGACATAAAAGCCTTAGCGTGCACAGCTTGTCCAAATCCACGCCACCTAATTCAGCCCTGCCAAGTACCACGCATCTGGCGTTAGACTAACGCATTTAAGTGTGGTGATCCGCATCACCGACCTGAAAAGCAAAATCACGCATAACAGGCATCACGCCTCCTCGGGTACCAGTGCTGCTAATCAATGCTGGTGTAGTATTATTTCCATTTGGACGCCGTCTGTTTTCTGGTGCTTCCCCTGTCTCCTAAACGTGATGTGGTAAATTTCGTTATGCAGTACAGCTGCCTGTGTAGTAGTACTGTAATGAATGTCCCTTTTTCTAAGCCCACAACATTTTGGGGTATTTCTGTAGTATGTCCATAAAGTTAGGTCTCGCGAGGGTTTGTTGCAGGCACGCGCCATGCACCGGCAGCCCTATGATGTCAGCCGTTTTGAGTGCGACATATGCACGGACTGGTTCCTGACGGAAGCTAGGGGCTTGAGAAGGGCACCGGAGCTCTGGAGTGGGTGATGTGACCCGGGATAACCTCCGCCTCCCTGCGGGGAGCGATGTGCAAAAACGGCCGCTCTGCATGGAGGAGCCGGGATCTAAGATTCCAACACAATGACACCACAGCGCTGAAGTGCCCAATTTCATTGCTGTTTTGTTGTTGGGGGAACGGAAATAACGATGAGTAAGTATTAAAGGAATAACATGCAGGAGTCTGTTTCCAGGCTGATTCCTACTTGTTTTCTTCGAAACTTTCACATGGCGGTAATAGCTACTTTCAGCAGCAGACATACCGGAATGAAAAACAAAAACGTTAATTGTGAAGGTCCCGTAACTCCTGTGACCTAGGTGTATTGGTAACTCTTACCTGTGTCAGAGCGTTGATTTCTTCAGATGCAAGATAGATATATAGCTGCACTGATTAGGGGTGTTACATTTAGTAATTGCTAAATGAGTGACAATGGTTTCCGAAAGCGTTACTGTACCCAGTGACACTGTATTGATACCGCACAATACACTCTCGGAGTGCATAGACATAATCTCCCCTCCCCTTACTGCCATGAATTATTGCTCCTCAGAGGGTTAGCGCCTCCAGTCATCTCTCGTAGTTCCACCTGTTACTGTGGTCAGTCACCTCGCAGCCATCCAACGCCTGTTGGCCCTCCCGCGGTCCTCAATGCTCCTCTTTTGACTAGAGTCCATCGAGAGGCATGCTCTAACAGTCTACTATATTGCCTCATCCAGCCTCTCAAGTTCGGGCCTCTGCCTGCTGGTCGCAGGCCCGTGAGGCCCAATTTACACACACACAGAAGAGGCTTCAGGTCCCCCTCCGTCCAGCAGATGTTGTATTAATGCACCTACAGACCTTGCTCCACAGACGAGCTGATTGCGCCGAGGGTCTAGGTGCCTACCGTGGCGCAGGGAGCTGTGGCCTAACTAGTCTGGGAGCATCAGAGGCACCACTGCACATACTGCTTCAGGATCGGATCTCCCCTCCTCTCACACTCCTGGCTAAATGGACAAAACACTTCAGCCCAGGGCAGTCTAGACCACATAGTCCTAAAACACGTTAGATCCCAGTTGCACCCTACCTCAGACAGAAGATCACTGAGGAGGTACTAGAGGGTAGGTCACTGGGTCTTACTGTGATTTTAGCATCCCAGAAATGGACTGATTACTCATAGATGAAAGCAGCTCTTTTTGGAAGGTTTAATCTGACCACAGATTAGCATTTAAAAAAAACTTTGCAGCATTTCTACGCAGAGTAACCAGACATTATGGGAGGCCTGATTGGACCTTGAATGAACTGCCACTTTTAAAGTGCTGGAGTAAGTGTAACCTGGCGCAGGCAAACCTCTGATTTCTGCAGAGAACATCCTATGTATTTATTTTGTAGAGTTACATTAACATGTAGCTGATGGAAAACTGCTTGGCGCTTGCAAGTTTGCAAAGACACCTGGCAGGCTGGTCACCATGAGGGTGCAGAGGAATACACCTCAATTTGAGCACATTTTCACACTGATTCACTCATAGATGCCAAGGTTTCAGATTGGTAAGTGTGACGTTTTCATAATTTAACTGTAATAATGGGTGACATTCACGCAGTCTAACTCTGCTCAGTTTTCAGTAGCCTGCTGTTAGCGCACTTTAGTTCAGTGACTTTCTTAGAGTTTCTAGTTGCTCAAATGGGCGTAATTTCTAATATTTATTTATTTCCCTCCTCTTCATTGCTTGATTTTGCTCACGTGAAATTGTCACTCATAGTCGTTGAAATGTCACTCATAATTACACTGAAATTATGAAAATGTCACACATCGCAATCTGAAACCTTGGCAGCTATGCTAAGTCTACCACACACAGCACATTTGAACATCTCATAATTCCATGCCACACAATTCAACTATAAATAATTTAACCCTACAACATTCCATACCACATAATTACAATCCTAAAAATTAAAAAACACATATTTCCACTTCACTCCATACCACATAATTCCACATCACCCAATAACATTCCACACAACTTAATATCACTCCAAACCACATAATTACACTCCACACAACACAATTCAACTACACATAATTCCACTTCAACCTATATAATTATACTTCACACAACATATTTTCACTCCACTCCAAAACACATAATTACCCTCCATAAAATACAACCCTGCAACATGCTGCATAATTCCACTCCGCACAATTATACACCACACCATGCCACATAATTTCACACGTCACACAATTCCACAATTCATCCCCACACAATTCATCACACAACATAATTACACTCCACATAATACTTCTCAGTACCACATAATTTACCTCCACATAATTATGCTCTACTCCATATTGCATAAATACACTCCACATAAATCCAGTCTAAGCCACGTAGCAACATTCCACATAACTACACTTCACACCATGCCTCATAATACCACTCAACATAATTTTCACTCAACAGCGCACACTTCCACGTCACACAAATTCAACTCTACACATTTCCATTCCACACCACATAATTCAACAACAAACTACATAATTCAAACCAACACAATTACACAACACACCACATACATCCAATCTACACCACAAAATTCCACATCATGCTACAATATTTAACAGCACACCACATAAGTAAACTCCACTATATACCACTCCACAACACAAAATACCATTCCAGATAATCCCACTCCAAAGCACACAATCCCACTCCATGACACACAATCTCACTCCACATAAGTCCAGTACACTCAATACCACACAATTATCCACATAATTACACTGCACACCATGCCACATTATTTCACTACACAGATCCAATCCACACAACACAATTCCACAACTAAGAATTCCAATCCAAACCATATATGACTTGCATATATGCAAATGCATGTATTGCAAAACCATATATTGCAAATGCTTGTTTACCTTCCAATGTGTCCCAGCAGATCCTGTTCCTGGAGCTGCAATCCTTCTCCTGCCCCTGTCAGCTCTGTGCTGCGTCTCCCTTCTCAGAGGCTGTGCCCTGTGGTGAACGCTCTCTCTGGGGCCCCCACCCCCATCCTTGTTCGGCCGGGCTCTGACTGAAGAGAAACAATGTAACTTGTTACTTTGTTTCTCTTCAGTCCTGCCCTGGGTCAGCGCGAGGAGCTCAGAGCAGGCGGCACACTGCAGCTGCTTTAGAGCAAGCCTCTCTCTCACAGCTTATTACCGAAGAGCTGAGGGGGCCCCCTTCACCTACTGAAGACTGCCCCCCCCCCGCACCGCGGGGGCTGCGGGGTGTTTGTTACGCCCCTGCTGGCTGGGCTCTCACAGATCCCGTCAGAGCAGCGCTGCAAAGCAGGGAGTACAACTTCTGCAGCAGAAGGAAGGGAAAGCACAGAGAGTGGTGGGGGTGGGTGGCAAGAGGCAATGTATTTAAAAAAAACATTTGGAACAGGGAGGAGAGGCTATGTTATCTATGGCTCCCCGTTACTTCTCTACCTCAGCACAATAGCTGAAAGCAGAGGCAGATGACTTGGGGGGGGGGGCCCATCTATAAAATTATAGATGGGTTAAAAGTGAATTAAGGTGATTTTTTTTTGGGGTGTTCTGATTGACATCATAGATGGCTTGAGCTTCACTCTTGTTGTCTATTTAATGTCACTTAGGACCCTCGGTTCAGCGTTACATTTCTATATTTCTATATACAATACATGGAAGCCTGCAATCTATGTATACAATCCTGCCTCTTATTTCCTTATTACGGGCGACTTCTGACTTTTCTTGCCACGTGTAATAATTAAATGCCATAGCTGTTCAATTGTACTAAATGATGAAGTACAGTTCTGATGTCATAATGCCTCCTGCCAGAGCCAGTAGCCCAGGTGCAAGGGCACAGACCATAACTGCAGCTGCAGTTTAAATAAGGCATGAAAATGAAAACTGGCTTTTCATTTTCAATGGTCGGTTTTTCTAAAACAAATAGTGATGATCAGAAAGTAGATATTTGCTGCCACATGTTTATTTTTTCATTCTTTATGTGAATAGAGGAAAGCTAGAATTTCTCTGCTTGTTCCTACAGATTATGAGCTACAGCGTTTTCTTAAAATCTAACTTGGAATAAACTGATTCTAATATCTATTTGCAACAAATAACTAACTCGATGTGTTTCATTTTGCGTTACAGATTCTACATTTACCCTTCATGCTGCAAACATCCTATCTCTTTCTTATGAAAGACCAAGACACCAAGGATTTAAGAGGTTTGTTGGAAGGATGATGATGTGACCATGTATTATATGGAGTAAAGTACACACGATCTTACATTATAATGCTATTGTAAGTCACCTTGGAGTTCCATGGTTATATAAAGGAACTCAGCCTTCAGGCTCCTTCCGCTAGATGGTCTTGGACCTCCTCTGTGACTTTCAATAGCCTTCGAATATATGTCAGGGGGTACTTTATCCCTTATACTTTTATTGAATTACCTTTATTAGTTATACTAATGTTTTTGTGATATCTGAAGGAAAAAATAATGAAGTACTACCCAGAAAAGACAGAAATCAGTGCACTAGTAGCAGTACTAGGACAATTAGTAGTACAGTAGTAATAGGGGAAATAGGAGCAGTAGTGGTGGTGGTAGTAAAATTAATAGTACAGTAACAGTAGTAGTAGTTAGAGCAGCAGTAGTATCAGATGTAGAGGGGTAGAGGTAGTAATAGTAGTAGAAGAGTACTAATAGGGGAAGTTGTAGTAGTAGAAGTGGTAGGACTAGTACAGGAGTAGGAATAGTAGAGAAGTAGTAGTAATATACTATTAATAATGACCCAGTAAATCCTGGGAGGCTTCTTGGCAGCAAAATACAAAGACAGCACTGATGCTCCTGACAAAACAGAGGAAAGGATATTAGTAGGGAAGTAAAAACAACAATTGTTTTCCTGAAGATGCAAAGGTGAGGAATTGAACTGTGATGGCTTAGACTAGAATTCCACAGTGTAAGCTCCAGCACAGTTAACAAATTGGAACATGTGTATATTTCAGATGGAACATTTAAATAATGTGATGGGGGGAAGGATACATCTGCAACAAGTAGCACAAACAGTAGAGATAAGATGGGTGCAGGTGTATAAAAAATTCATCTGCACTTTTGAAGGAACTCCTTCTTAACCTGGCATGGAGTCTTGGGACTAAGGGTAGAGATGTACACCTCAGATGTACGAAAGAATAGCGACTCGCAAAACAGTCAAAAAGTGGTTCGCAAATGGAAAAATTACCTTTCGCGGTGTATGACAGCCATTCGCAAACCAAAAATAGCGAAGCAACAGGTTTGTGAGTCTGTTTTTTGGGGGACCGAAAATAGCGAGTCAAAAAGAAATCCCAAATTGCGAATCCCAAGCAGTATTTTAAAGGCAGTCGCAAATAGCGAATAGTCGATAAATGACCTGTTTGCACATGCAATTTATCACCAATTCAAATCAGGTGGTAACTGGGTGCAAACTATAAAAGCAGAACCAGAATGCATCAGGGCTGTCCACAATGGCTGCCCTGTACGTGATAGTAAGGAGGCTGCACATACTGGCTGCTCAGCAGAGGAGGAGGTGGAGACAAGAGAGGATTTTCAGAGTCAGGCTGACCATTTTTGACCTAACAGAGGAAGAAATTCATGACAAATACAGGCTAAGTAGCACTGTCATTTTGGAACTCATAGCCCTTTTAAAGCCACACCTAGAAAACAGTACTCTGGGCAGCAATTCTATCCCCACCCCACAAATGTCCAGGTGCTGTGCTTGTTACACCTATCTATTAGCCAGTGGCAGTTACCAGGCTTTTGCGTTTCTTCTGCTCACTTCTCAATGCCATGCTTCTCTGCATCCACCGCCACATATGCATGCCCAGGAATGAAGAGAAAATGCATAATACCAAATTGCAATTTTACAGGATTGCCAAATTTCCCCAGGACATAGCGCGAATAGATGGGGCACATGTTGCCATATGTCCTCCATCCCATCTTGAATACCTTTTCAGGAGCAGGAAAAATACTAATTCCCTTAATATACAAGTGGATTGCAATGCCCACAACATAATGCTCATTGTGTCACGATTTCCAGGGAGCACCCATGACTCCTTCATATTTAGGCACAGCGGAATATATGACTGGAAAGTGGAGAGTTTGATGATGGATACTTACTACTTACTGACAATGAATGTAAATGCTGATATGTAAGTGCCCAATCTTCACAAAATGTATGTTGTCTTACACTAATATATGTATTTCAGGTGACAGTGTGCATGTCCTACGTCCCTGGATTCTCACACCCTACCTTTCTCCCACCACCCAAAATGAAAGGCAATACAACACTGCACATCATCGCACCAGGACTGTGATAGACATTTGGAATACTCAAATTATGTTTTCGCTGCCTTCATAAGAATGGGGGTGCCTTACAATGTCTACTAGAAACCGCATGTAAGACTGTAGCAACGTGTGCCATCCTACACCATTTTGCCAGCAGGAGAGGCCTACACATTGCGGAATCCAAATCTGATTCAGAGGAGGAAAATCCTGGCCTCCCTGTTCAGCAGCCAATAGAGGAGGGCAGAGCAGTGGAGGGGAGGGGAGGGGAGGGGAGGAGGCGCAGAGACCACATTGCTACACATTACTTATCAGGGTAAGACATTTTAAAATCAACAAACATTTAACAAAATGGCACCACACTTGATTGATTGCTCAAAGTAAAGATACCTTTAATATCCGGTGTCCCAAAACAGTTGACAAACAATCTGTCATTGTCATGAATGTTCACAACATGAAGTCATCATGTACGTCGGTTACAGCACCATCATTCCGGTGCACCCTAGTAATAACACCTGCCACCCGCCGCGAGACACCACCCCCAACACTACCAGAGAGAACAAGACCACTCTACCCCCCTCCGGCAACCACCCTCACCTGACCCCCGCCCTCCATCCCTCCCAAACCACTTCGAACAACCTCAACACACAGTACGTGACTCCCAACCCCCTCCCCAGTCCCTCATGCAATTTAACACTGACACCCCAACCTGGCCCCCGCCTCCCCGCACCCCCGACCCCGCCTAGATCCCACACGGACAGCTCACTCACAAAAGGGCAACTTAACAACGTTAGGTTCTCCCCCCCAGGTTTAACTTTCCCGCCCAGAACACCCACACCGACATAGAGACTGGGCAGCGGCTCACCCTGCTTGAAAGCCAGATAACAACCATAATCCAGGGGCTTAGTGAAATCCTTACCAACCTCGCCGCACCCCTAAAGCCACACCGTTTCCCTTCCTTCCCCTCTCTCCCTCAACAGAGGCTTTCCAAGGCTCCCCACCCGAAAGGGATCTCTACCCCCCTCTCTAATCAGACACAGAGACCGAAAAGAACTAGAGATGAAACGTCTGCGAGTGAAGCGGCAGCTCTCGCTTCCTCGTACGACAATCCTATTACTGCCACCCTCCAATCCAAAATACAGGTGATCACCGGACTGGGAAGAGAACAGGCCCCTCCGAAATCCCCATGACCCCCGGCCACACGCACTTTCATCCCCACGGTCCCCCGAACGAAAAATCCCACAACAGAGACGTCCCCCACAAACTGCATGCTCATAAACTGCAGATCAGCCACCAAGCATGCCACAGAGCTAGCGGAATCCATCCTCACCCACGACAGACATAGCATTCATCACCGAGACATGGCTAAATGACTCCTCATTTCCACTCATGGATACTCTTGTCCCCCCTGGCTTTGTAATCACCAACAAAGATAGAAAAGATCAAAGAGGTGGAGGCATAGCAATCATCCACAAAAACAATATTTCCGTGACGGAAATAGACTCCTTCAACTACAACACCTTTGAGTGCCTAACCGCCAACATCAACACTAGCAACAACAAAACACTTATCTGCCACCTTATTTACCACCCCCCAGGCAACACCACCACATTCACTGAACACCTGTACGACCTGATTGCCCATTGCTCTCCCCGAGACATGAACAACCTTATTCTGGGCGACCTCAATCTACACTGGAATGAAAAAGCAACCTGCTAATCCAGAACCTGAAGGAGCTGCTTAACAGCAACAACCTTACCCAACACTGCTTAGAGGAAACCCACAACAAAGGAGCAATCCTAGACGCCATTATCGCCCAGCACGACACTGTCACGATAGACCGCACCCTGCCCGTGGACTGGTCCGACCACCACTTAATCCTTTTCCACCTCACTCAGCCGATCACACTTAAACCCCTCGCCTAAGACCCTCCGAAATGGACTAGAAACTTCACTCAGATTAACATGACTGACCTAGAGGGAAGGGTTAACTCTCTCCTCACCGCCTCCACGGATGATCTATCCACAACAGAACTCACCTCCCACTACAACACAAACATGACATCCATTCTAGATCAAGTAGCCCCCTTGAAACTAAAAAAAACCAGGAACATTCCATCCAGATCTTGGTTCAACACGGACATTAACAACGAAAGAAGACAACTAAGAGCTACAGAAAGACTATGGAGGAGCAACCCCTCCTCAAGCCTACTCGAACAACTCAAAGCAACCCGAAGGAAATACAAAAAACACATCAGCAGCGAAAAATCCACCTTCTTCTGCGCCGCCCTGGACAACGCAAAAAACAGGCCCAACGAACTGTTCAAAATCATCAGGCAACAAACCTCCAAACCCCCGGAATCCTCCCTACAGGCCTCCAAGGACTTGTGTGAAAACTTCGCCAACTTCTTCGAAGAAAAAATCATCAAGATTGAGCTGTCACTGGACATCAACGTCAACCCCTTCTGCAAAAGCCTGCCCCCAGTGACAGTAGATAGCACGCCCAAGCACCCCACAAAAACCTGGAAGTCCTTCAACCCCATCCCGGAAACTGACATCCTCAAACTGATCTCCACCTCCAAACCAGCCTCTCACGTCCTTGACCCGATACCCACCCAACTGACCAAAAAACTGAAACTCTCCATAGCCATGGAGAAGTGTGGCTCAATGGTTAGAGCGGCAGACCCTGATGCAGAGATCTGGCCCGGGACCAGGGTTCAATTCCCGCCTCGGCGGGTCTTGGGCTCAATTTCCTCGGACCTGATAATTCTCGCCTCGGTGCCTATTCTAATCATGGGTCCCACTCTGCAACTCTGGGCAATAGCTTGCTTAATCTCCACAACGGCCCCAACAGCGCTGGGATGCCTGGCTTCACCCTGGGGGTGCCCAGGAGTGGACATTTCACAGGGAAAAGCCAGGAAGGGTTCCACAGCGGTATGCGTACAGCGCCAGGACACCCCTTTGGGGGTATAAGTGCGCTTTACAAGTACAAATTTCATTTCATTTCATAGCCCCGTTCTGGTGCAAGATCATAAACAGCTCCCTGAGAACCGGCATCATACCTGAATCATACCTCAAAGTTGGCCAAGTCACGCCACTACTAAAAAAACCAGGCCTTGACTCCAAGGAACTGAATAAATTCAGACCCGTCTCCAATCTCCCCCTCCTATCCAAAATCCTTGAAAAAGGCGTCCTCCAACAACTGACTCAGCACATGGATAGCATCAACCTTCTTGACCCGCACCAATCGGATTTCAGAAAAGGCTATAGCACTGAGACCGCGATCCTTAACATCACAGACGACATCCACAAATCCCTCGATACCGACCAATGTTGCCTCCTCATTCTCCTAGGCCTATTGGCAGCCTTTGACACGGTTGATCACCAACTTCTCATCAAGGCTTTACAAGAAAGGGTAGGTGCTGATGAGGTGGTCCTACGCTGGTTCTCCTCCTTCTTACACAGCCGCTCACAAAGGATAAAAAAAAAAACGTTACCTCCGACCTACACCCCGTCAACAGGGGCGTCCCCCAAGGTTCAGTGCTCTCACCTCAACTGTTCAACATATGCATGGAACCCCTCACCACCCTACTCAAAAATGCTAACATCCCTTTCCACCTCTATGCAGATGACACCCAGATCTATCTAGAAACCTCCTCCATAGATGACATTCACAGACTAAATGTCACTCTAAAAGAAATCCAACATTGGCTGTCGCTTAACCACTTAAAACTCAACCAAGACAAAACCGAAATACTCCTCATCTCCAACAAAGAAGAGAACCCTCATATTTCAGAATGGCTAAAAGCTTTGTATGCTCTTAACGGCAATCACACTCTGACCCACTCCGTTAAATCATTATGAATCACCCTAGACTCAAACCTCGACATGGCCAAACACATCAAGAACTCCGCAAAGAGTGCCTTTGTCAACCTGAAGCTACTTAACAAAATAAAACCATTCATCCCAACCAACGACCTCAAACAAGCCACCCAATCACTGGTGCTATCCAGACTCGACTATGGGAATGCCACCCTCACTGGTACAACAAAATCTCACCTAGCTCCCCTCAAAACTACTCTCAACGCAGCAGCTAGAATGTTCACTGGAATCAGGAAATACGACCACATTTCACCAGCACTCAGAGAACTAAAATGGCTCCCAGTCGAACTGCGTGCCAGTTTCAGAACTGCCTGCCTCACACACAAAGCCCTGCACACAGGAAAACCTGAGTATTTGGCTGCTAAACTCAAGAGGGCTGGTCAGACAAGGAACCTCAGGAGCTCCAGCACCCTACTACTCATCCCTATGAAAACATGCAAACAAAAAACTGCCGCACGGTCCTTCGCCGGAAACGCGCCCAAAATCTGGAACGCCATCCCAGTCGCTATCAGGACTATCTCGTCCTTCACAAAATTAAAAAAACACCTAAAAGTCCTTTTCCTCAACCGCTCCCTCCCGAATGGATAGCCGCCATCTAAACGCAAATCCCTGCTCATCGTCTCTCCCAGACATTGTAGCTCTAAGACTTACCTCCTCCCTGCTATTTGACCCCTAACTGCTCCTCCCCCCCCCCAAGTGGTTCAACCCCAAGACAACGTGCACTCTATGAGGTTATCTCAGGACTCACGGACTACCTCAATGCTGCTCAGCACACGTGGACTTCCGAACCTATATGTAGAATACTGCTTTATTGGATCAACCCCAAGACAACGTGCACTCTATGAGGTTATCTCAGGATTCACGTACTACCTCAATGCTGCTCAGCACACTTGGACTTCCGAACCTATATGTAGAATACTGCTTTATTGTATGTATCTTGCTCAAAAACTGTTGTGAAGCGCTCCGATACCCTCGGGTCAGGCTAGCGCTATATAAAACTCCTTAATAAATAAATAATTAAATAAGCACCAACAACAAATGAACAAACAAATACAGGCACTCCCTGATCGGTGCCCTTCAATTCTTTTTGTGACTGCGTCCTTAATGTGATGTGCCACCATTTAGAGGTGCAGGTGGGCAGATGTTACTGCATCACAGCACACGTGCATCTGTGGCAGAGATGCTGCTGATGCTGAACAACTCCTCACTATCACGATGTTCAGCACCCACACCACTTGCAATTTGCGCTGTTTTAAATTGCTTCCACTGCAGCGGTTGTCTGGCCAAGGCCCTTCGACACATCCCGACTCGAGTGGCCCGTTTTAACCTGTAGCAGTCACAGAACTGTTTGATAAGGTAGTGGTGGCTTTGCGAGCCTTCCAATTGACTTCTTCAAGGCATCCATGTGCACAGCACTGCTCCTCTCTCTGCACCTTGGAGAGCTAGTGTCCTCTGACATTTGTATGCACAGTTTCGCAAGGACACTTTTGTGTCCTGTACCGATTGTCTGCCAATTGATTGCCACTGTGTTGAAACCCACAGTAATGGAATGCTGCATGTTCTGCAATTTAAAATTGACAATTTTGATTTGTTTGTGCTGCAGGCAGTAAACTTGCAGCATTGACGCCTCAAGCCCACCATACACTGCTTGCTGTTCTACAGTCGCCTGAGACCCAGAAGCCTGAGAAGTGTTACGGCACCTACATACATGCACTGTGGTACACTGCTTTAGGGACCTGACAACTGGCTGCAGGATTGGAGAGGGCGGCTGTATGGCATCCTCATCCTCAACCGATGGCTGTGGGGAGAAGGACACTCTGCTGGAGTGGCCATGAGGTGTTGTGGGCTGAATCTCCAATGCTACTGCTTCCTCACCCACATTTGTGCCTGTTCTTCTCCCTAATCAATTGAGCATTCCATATCTTCCTCAGGTGTATCTATGTGGGTAATGGAATCACTATTAATTTTGTTAATTGAGAAACACAATTGTCTTGAGTTGTACAAATTAATAAATGTCTGACACTGACTACACTGTGTCTTTCTTTGACGACAAGCCCCATAATGCACCATGAGGGCTATTTTTGCTATGGTACAATCCTATACTGATATGTCTGATTTCGTTTCATTTACATGCATGTGGAGACCAGTTTTACGTTCAGAAATGTTACAATTACTAAAGTTTTACACCTACTTTGCAATGGTACAGGTGCAGACGTGTCCAGGTTGCCAAAACCAACGACTGCCTCTGGCTCCAGGGTGGTCTCCGCCATTGTCTCCAGTGTAGTGAGTGGGGGTGCAGTTGCGGGTCAACCTCCTGTGGCATGGGACTCGCTCAGGCATGATGCAACTCTTTCTTTAGTGTGAGAAAGGTCGTACCAACTCTTCTGTATCTCATCTACAGAGTGCTGTGCCACAGCATTTATTTTCTGCTGCATCTCCTTCCATATCTAGCGCTTCTGTTTCTCAGGCACAGTCATAGATGACCGGCCAAACAGGAGGTCATGGTTGTTGCAGCAATACTTGGTCAGTATCTCAAGTTCCTTTTCCTGGAACTTAAATTTTCGCTTTCTCCCCCTGCCTCCTTCTCTGGCTCTTGGCTGGCCATTCCTGGTGTTGCAAAAATAGTTGTTTGGAGTTTTCAGCTCACTGTCTGAGCACTGCAGCTCTCCAGCCTCTCTCTGCCTCCTTTCCTGGCCTATGGGATCCTGCACATCTCCCTGAAACAGGAAGCAGAGCTGCACATTTGTGAATGCGTTCGCTATTCGCAACAGTATTCGCAATTTTGGAAATCGAGAAGTGCGATTTCCAAAATAAGGAAGGGACTAGTTTGTGAGTTGAAATCTTTTCACCGCCAGCATCTGTACATGACGATTTGCAATGACCAAATTGCGATTCTCTAAAAACCCCAATTGGAAATCGGATGTTTCGTACATCTGGTCCTCAAGGCCTTATTTAGAGTATGGCAGGTTGTACTCTGTTACACCAGGTCAGCGGAGGGATGTACTTCAGTGCCCTGGTGGAGTACAGCCTGCCATATTTGACCTCTCCACCTAGTGGGTGGAAATCTCTGTGCCTTCGGCAGAGGCCTCTGCCACAGCAACTCAGCTGAATGCCCTCAAGCTTTGCTGTGCAGGCTCCATGTTCAATGCACCCGCATAGCACATTTTTGATTTTTAAAATAAACTTTCAAAGAGGGAAAAACAAAAAATGAATGGCCCGGACATGCTGACTTTTCCCACAAAGAGCGCAGGCCATTTCTTTGTTTTCCTGTTTGGGACTGCCAGGGTTTTCCTGGTTGTCCTGAAAAAGAAAAAAATATGTCGCAATGTCTGCCATAAATAGGGCTGTCGGTCAAGGTTTCTGCCAGCAGAGCAAGCTTAGGCTCTGCCTTTGGAAATGTAGTGGTTCCCTGCACTTGAAATAGAGTGGGGGAACTGTGCATTTATGGCAGAGTACCTTGTCAGTCATCTATTTAAAAAAACCTCAAGTACTTTTACCAAACCTTCATATATTCACTATCACATAATGTGCTAATAAGCAGTCAGCTGCAATGGCTTCCTCTCATAACTGGCAGATTGCAGAGTAAAAGTGTACAAGAAGAGAGCTTAATTTTTTGCCAAGACTATGCCTGCTCCTGTGCTGGGCGTCTGCTGCAGTCCTGGGCATCCTTGAAGTGAAGTTGCATACGTGTTTTACAGTGTGTAGGTCTAGTCATCAGATCAGCACAAGTGCTATGTTTTTCATCTATAAGCAGATACCATTTATACCTTTCTCTGCACTTTATTCCTAACTGGTATGATAGACTTTCTGACATCCCCTCTTCTCACATGTGGGTAATTATATGATAAATGCCCCAATCTGCCCGCCCATGTGAGCAGAAAGTACACCAGACTACAAGGGACCAAAGGGAGAAAATAAATAGGGTAGGCCATGCTTTCAGTATCTTGACGGGGGCACCCACCTCACTTGTCATGAACTGTGGGACTACTGCCACCATAGTGCAGACATTTAAGCATCAACCGGCATTATAGTCAGGAAGGCAGATTAATTCTTATAGTGAAGTACAGGGTCCTCTGTCCAGGGCCTTTTCTGCTTTCATGCCCTGCCAGGCTAAGGAGGCAGGCTACCTAGATGGACTAAGACTACAACACATCAGAGACTCCATTCTACCAAGGAGTTAGTCAGGAGACGATTGTCTGTAGCTTTGATCTAAACTTCTTTCAGGAAGTGGCCTGAACAGATCTCCATGTTCTTCCAATAAAATTGAAACACTTTATCTTCCTTCACTTTTCTTCAGGCTTGCAAAGTAAAATCCTGTGAGACTAGAGTTGTGGATAGGAACATTTCCAAACCAATATGGTATTAGTCTTTTGGCCAAAGCAAGGCCATCTTAAAAGAAGATACAGACACATCCTGGATGGAGTCAGTGTGCAACAGAATGCTCTTGATGCTAAGATTGTGAGTTCATTACAAACATTCTTTTGAGTTTCTTTGGCAGACTGTAGACATCTATTCCCACTAATCCCTCTAATATGTAAATTGTTCTGCAGACAATGGATGGGTCAATGTAAGTAATGAAGATACTATTCAGGTTGTTTAAGAGATTATTTTTGGGAAACGTTTATTAGGACTCATCTATTTCAGGTGAAATAATTTCCTTAAAGAAACTTTTCAGCAAGAGATTAATTCTCAGACACCAGCTCTGCAATTGCTTTAGAAGAACATAGTCACATAGGAATCAAAAGGAATTGTAGCACTGAATTAGTGCGCAGGTTCAAGCGCCATAATAAAGTTCTTTATGGAACTGTAGTCTAGTCTTTTGTTGGTGCAGTTACACTTCCTCTGAGGAATTTGTTTCAGGTGCAAAATTGTCTTCTGAAAATGAAGAGCTGCAAAGGTCAGGTGTGAAGATTTCAAACAGAGTTTATTTCCTTTGGAGTTAAAGGTTTGAGCTGCTTGACTTGAAGAGTTTGCAAAAGTCAAGTCTAAAGATTTTGAACAGAGTTTATTTATTTTTCCTTTGGATTTACGAGCTGGTACTGTAAACCAGAAAAATAATTAGCAAAAATGTTTTTTTCTTTTCGGACTTAAACTTCACCTCAGGAACATATCATTTGCTTAAGGAACTATGTAAAGGCAGTCATTTGTTGCTTAAAAAAGGACTGCAACTTGGGATGGGTTTAATTTTCTGTATGTTTATTTTAGAATTCCTGGCAAGTCACAGAGTTCTATTGTTATTGGACTTAAAAACCAATCTTTCAGGAAAAAAGGTAAAGGTGTCAGAACGGGAAAATTCTTTCCTTTGTTCTGAACAAATTTATTTTGTTTTAAAATGGAGTGTTTACTGGAAAGAAGATATATCGTAACAGATTGCAGAAAGTCAAGAACGTTCAGACAGCACTAAGGTTACTGGGGAGAGTCTTTGTGTGTGTAAAATTTACATCTACTACAATGTCTTAAGGAATCAGTGTATTTCTGTTTCCTTAGGTAGTCTACCATTGTTTAATGCTCCACTGTATCTCTTCCCAGTCCTCTGTTCCTCGGTGGGCCTCCTTTACTCAAGTTTAACATTGGGTGGGAGTCTCAAAGTTATGCAGAGTGAAATATTCCACACCAGTCCACTATACTCCTGCGATTGAGCTCAGGTATTTATTTTAATTTGTGACAGTCAATTATTTCATCTGCATTCCCCAATGGGTTTCACTTCCCAACTCATTGGTGTTATTACAGGCTTAGTTAAAAAACAGGGGAGATACCCTTCTATCGAGAAAAGGGACAGGGCAAATACACACAAAAAACAAGGGTCCCTAATCTCTATATACACTAATATGGATCATGGGCATTACACAGTGTTGTGACTTTTAATCAAAATGATAAATACAAATAGGCATACAATATTCAATGAAAAGAGTCAGTATCACATGAAAAACCAATAACAAGCTAAGTGAGACATATCAAATTTATTCCATAAAAATGCACAAGCAAAGTTAAAAACATTTCATAATAAAATACAATATCACACTAATGTATATCGCAAGAAAACAAAAAAGTTGACGCTGCGTTTCGGTGAGTTGGTAATCGGTCACCACCTTCAGGACAGTTTTCTATGTAACAGAAACATTATATTAATAATAATCTAATATGTCTTGTCACCATCTCATTTAAACCTACAGTATTACATGTTAAAATTTGTGCATCTGACTCTAAGAAAACACACAACACGTGCATTAATCAATTCCAGAGTCTATTGTATATCGTCTCTAATTAATAAACATAGCCCCTAGAGACAATCTCCTATATTACCTTCGAAAAATACGTTTCCACCTAATAAATCAGTCACTGCCCATGATCCGTGTTGGTATAGAAAATTTTTAGTTTCAAACCTACCTAAGGTAGGAAGGTGCTCAAGTTAGAATTCACTAGGCACTTGTTGGAAGCAATATGCTTGAGTTGCAAACGGGGTTTGAAGATATCCCGCTTCGTATTAGAGATTACTTTAGCAACCCTAAAGTGAAAGAAGAAGGTAAGGAGAAAAACGATGTTCTCAATGGTATTGCCAAAGACATAATTACCCGTCGGAAATGGTATACATACCTTAATCTAAAAGCCAATAAGCATTTGTTTGGTTCGCTGGTGCCACCAATATATCTTTATTCATAGGTAAGGTAGGTTTGAAACTGAAAATGTTCTATACCAACACGGATCATGGGCAGTGACTGATTTTAACATGTAATACTGTAGGTTTAAATGAGATGGTGACAAGACATATTAGATTATTATTAATATAATGTTCCTGTTACATAGAAAACTGTCCTGAAGAAGGTGACCGATTACCAACTCACCGAAACGCAGCGTTGACTTTTTTGTTTTCTTGTGATATACATTAGTGTGATATTGTATTTTATTATGAAATGTTTTTAACTTTGCTTGTGCATTTTTATGGAATAAATTTGATATGTCTCACTTAGCTTGTTATTGGTTTTTCATGTGATACTGACTCTTTTCATTGAATATTGTATGCCTATTTGTATTTATCATTTTGATTAAAAGTCACAACACTGTTATTACAGGCTTAACCATTCACTGCATATGCATACACAATTTATGAAATATACATCACTCTAACTTTTTACACTCAATTCTGAGGTTGCCGCTATTTCTCCCCTCAGTATCCTCCCGCGATGATATACCCATTGTTTGCCAGAGGAGGAATTCTCGTCTCCTTATAATTTATCCCTACTTGAGGTTTGACCCCAGGGTATCTAGAAGTGGCTTTTCCTGATCTTGGGTTGTATTTAGGGGCTTATAACTATTGATGTCCTCGACTAAACACTCTTTTAGTGTTTTAGAAAATTAGTGATCTTTCTTTCTAATGCCAAGGGAGCACTATCTTCCGTTTCACTTTGCTCTGCCCTTTGGGTCAAGTCCACTAGAGAGCTGCTCAGCAGGCAGCTATGCCCATCTTCTGTTAATATGTTTTCTTGTGCATTATCCCAAAGTCTGTGTGATTCAAGAGCCTAAGGGAGATGTGGTGTACTTTCCAATCCATGCTTCTTCAGGGCCCCAGTTTAGTATGGGAGAGTGAAGTTTAATACTGATATTTCTCTTTGCATTTGGTACATTAAGAAGATATGAAGGGGACAAGTATTGGCTGGCATCCACTTTCTTTACACATACAACACACATACAATGATAACCCCCACAAAATGATGTAAACATACTATAATGATATTGGTGTCAATGGATAGATAAAACATTTCTTTAGGTGCCAAATGGACACGCCCATTCAAAAGGCTGCTCAAAGACATTACCAATGGCTGTGCTTAGAGGAACTGAAACTGAAGGGAACTGCAGAAACTTAGATAATGGCAGATGTGAATTCTAAAAGAAAAAATATTCATAAAGAATCTCTTTAAATTTATCAGGACTATAAATTTCTTAAGGCAGGGCATTATGTTTCCCATTGTTTTGGAGTTAGGTTACCCAAGGTCCGATATACAAAGACCTTTTGAAATTGCAAACCCTGCAATCTGCAAAAATCTCAGTGTTTGCGACTGCAAAAGGACTATTGTTAGTTACCACATTTGAGTCGGAAAAAAGTTTCCAATTCAAAAATGAAGTTCTGCAGCTCATTTCATATCACAAATAGGAGGGGGAAGTGAAAGAGACATCTCTTCTTAATTGCAATTAGTAGTGAAATGTATGAATGATCTGGAACGACAATTGGGGTTGCCAGCTATTTTTAAAATACTGGCAACCAAGTAGGGGTGGTAATTGATTCATAATTAGCAAGCTGCTTCCACTTCTGGAATCATGTTGGTCCATCTCTAGTGGGCGGTACTGACCATGTTAATGAGGACCACTGCATGCCCCCCACCCCCGATGTCTTCCCAAACAGAAAATAGTTTTTTTTTTAAAGCAGAACCTATACCTTTAAGGGATATGAGCTGCTTTCAAAAACACATGCATCTTGTTTGGCAATGCAGATGCAGGGATGGAGGTCTTCTGTTCCTTGCAGACCTCCACCCCTGTGTTCACTACCAATCGCAGGCAGGATCGCAAATAACAACCAGCCTAATTAATATTCAAATTGTTTTGTAGTCCTCAAAATTGGGCATTTTGTGATGTAACCTTTCAGCACATAAGTTGCATTGCAAAATGCTGGTGCGAAGTTTTCATCCACTTTTTGCGAAAAACCTATATGTATCTCAGGCCCATAATATTTACCACCTATCATGCAAAAGTAAACCGTAGAATTGGCTAGAAAAATGAATGGATAAACGGAAGTTTTGGTGTGAAGCTGATTTTTTATTTTATTTTTTTAATATGGCAAGAGAACCTGGAATGACCACGAACTGACATTAGTGGGCAAAGCATGCAGACTTGTACCTAAGACCTTTGGAGCCAATACTGTTGTCTGTCTTACGCAAGATTTCATTTAAGAGTAAAGCAAACCCCGTGTTTTGGGATTTGTTGATCCAGGCAAACAACTGCATACCATTTTTAACTGAAACAGGATGCCCCACATATAAATAATGTTAAGAACAGATTGCATAAAGATGTTAAATTTGATGGATTTTAATGGGGTCACCTGGAGTACTCCCCAGCACACTGTGGTGTTCAGGACAAGAGGAGTCAAACAACTGGACATGGTTGTTGTGGTCAGATAGGAGCAGAAACAAATTGTTTGATATTTATGGGGATATATTAATGAATCATGACAAACTGTCAAGCACTGTTATGAATGCTGTGGTGCTTAGGTCAAAAAGTATCAACATGCCTCTGCTACTTTCATTCAGATTTACAAATACATCATGGCAGATCTAGAGTAATGCAGACTCACTTGTGGAGCAAAAACTATACTGACAGTGAGGCAGGCTAGTTTGGGGTTCTAAATTGTGTTGTAAGAATCTGCACTACTACCTTTTTTATGTCTTTGGACACACTTTGCTATAGTTCTTCATCTGAATGGTTTTTAATGGCGTCCTATGAGGTTTTGTATCAAAGGTGGATGGCGGTACTTTTATAATCTTATGATAAGTTCCTCCCAGAACGCAACTTCAGAACTGTTCTTCAAGCCCTTGTACTCTTGCATCTGGACAGTGGAAATGTGCTTCTCCACGGCCTCCTAGACTACCACATTGCACTCCCCTTTAATAACATGACGCAGCAAGTCACACATATGGTCTGCAGAAATATGATCACAAAACCTCCATCCTGATAGAACTCCACTAGCAACCCTTGCTGGCCCGGAACAGCTCCAAAACCAGCCACATTATTTAAAGAGCCATCACAAGAAACATCCTGGCCTATCCTGCTTACAAGCTCACCATTTCTAGTGGGTCCCGGCAAACCTGCAGCCAGGACACCATCAGACTGAAGACATAGAAGTGTATAAAAAGACAAAACAAGGCAACAGACCTTTTCTGTCTATGCATCCAGGATCTGGAACAACATGCTTGTATCCATCAGGACCGCCCCAAGCCTGCTTCAATTTAGGAAAGAGTTGGAGATGCACCTGTTTAAAGAGCACTACATCTAGATGCAGCAACAGTGCAACTCTACGTCCGGAAACCAGTGACCTCTCCAATCACCCATTGACTGAATTCTTGCTTTTGATCCTGTCCTTTGGCTAGGTTCATGTTACACACATAACACATACATACATACATATATACATACGGACATACATACATAAAGTGATCTTCTTAAAGGGAGACGTTAGCAAACAGAGTTATATCTAGAGGCTATTGATCCCCAAAAAACTTTTAGTAGCCATCCTGCTGCAAGGGCTTGCTTGACAGATTTTTATGACTCACTACAGAGGGTTTTTCCAATTTTCCAATTACATACGGTTTTAGATGACTGGAGGATCTAATGTCATGCATTCTTGAGAAAAGTACAATAAATCGTACAAAAAGAGAGTAACTTTAACCCCCCTTTCCTTCAGCCATTGTTCTTCATATTTTTGTCATGCTTTACCATTGCTTGGAGGAGCTGTCCATCAAGGACAAAGCATTATATTGATGGGTATCCCATTTGAATTCCACTAGGTTTAGGGGATGGGGCATAAGTATTCCTTTGTAAGACTAGAGCCAGTACGTGACCCTGGATATATATTTTTTTATGACATTTTAATGACTGTTTTTGCCTTTTCTGTTTAGGAAGTGCTTACTGTTTGGATGACTGGGCCTCTTATACAGATACTATGATATGCACATTCATTTGTTTTACTTTGCTGCGATTATAAATATCTGTAGGATCTACAGCTCTTTTTAGTCACAAAGTAAAGACGTTAGGCACATACTCTTTCTTAAATATACAACTAAAATACTGGCCATTACGTAAAAGTCTATAATATACAATATTTTGCTGTGTACAGCTTTTAAGTTAACTCCTGACAATGCAAATTTCTGCTTCTGACTCCTTTTCATAACACCCTTCTTTGAAGGTATAGCATAAGTCTGCTGGGGAAGTCTGTTCAGGAAAGATACCCTACTCCAAGCATCCATATTGGTTTTATCCAAGGTGCTGCTTCATTATAGGATTTTCTTTCTTGGACAGCTGGGGAAACGCACACAATGTTGCCCAACTAATACTAAATATTGCCTCTGTCAAAAAGCCAGACATATTGGCTTTGCCAATGCTTGTTAAGTATGGGGTAGATTTCCATGCAGGTCACTGCACTGCATGAATTTGAGAGGTAAGGTAAATAAATTCTTCAACAGGGAAGGGGCACACCTGAGTCTTCAAAGAGTTTATCAACGGCCTGCATGATTTCCCGTAACATTTGTACATTATTTCAGAAATAATCAGACATTTGTACACCTTGTAGGTAATAAAAAGATATCTTCTAAAGCATTAGGCATTTAGACCAGACCGTTAACTTATCTCAGAAGCTACTTCAAACAAATTTTTAACATTCAAAATAATCTGGTCCCAGTTAAGTGTTTTTTCATAGGTTATGGTTTTGTGATAAAATGATAATGTGAAAGCAGTAAATATTTTTGTCTTTTTCATGTCAGTGCAAACCAAAGGGTGCTGTGTTGTTTAATCTTAAATTTAATACCAGGTTCTATGATGTCTTGGAAATAAGCACGTGGTTTGATAAAAGCTGCATAGCACCGCTTCACACATTCTCCTGCATTTAGGATTTTAGTTTGTTAAGGCTTGAGGCCACTGACTTTTTGGTTCCGTTTTCCTTTTCCTCTTAGCCTAAGACTGAGATTGTTTCTGAGGTGATGTGTTATAGAGGGTGCTGGTCTGGCGAACATACTGATGTGGTGTTCTAATATGCAACAAGAAGAATTGTTGTGGGTAATATTGAGGTGTCTCCAGACTAACTAGTCCAGAGTGTGACCTTGCCTATGCCATCTACCATCCTTGATTTGGGGGAGGATCTTATGTTGCCTCTCACAATTAAATATTTGAGAAGTCACTTTGCTGTGGACCCATCATTTTTCCAGGAGAAGAGTAGGATTTGAGCCATGGAGAACTAGGAGTATTAGCGTGAGCCTGTGTAGAAGGTTATCTGCAAGAGAAGCCAGATCATCTTGGGTAATTGACACCTAAGGTGTCTCTGTAGAATACAACACCACTTAGGGGCGATTAGGATGGAGGCTTTCCGACCTCCATCGTAATAGGCCCCTTAATTTGAAGAATACTTGGTATGTGTATTTAAAAGGTGTCAAATGAATGTTTTTGTGGAATCTAAGACGTCATTGGGAGGATGACCATTTGCCAATATTTAATGAGCCTGGATTGTGTTACTAAGGTGCCTGGGATAAAGAGTACTTACATTTTTGGATAGAACCAAGAAACCTACCTATTCTGAAGCCATCTCCTCATGAATTAAGGCTGCATTGTAGGATAAAAAAGAAAGATGTGGCAATATTTGAATACATTAATCCTGTGCATATTTGCTCCTCAGATCAGTACTATGCATTGTTGCCTCTTCATATATGTACTGTCACTGAATTTGTAAAGTTACTATATTTAGACATTTTCAGGCTTTAGAGAAATTACAAATACAATAAATATATTTGTGTGTGGTATCTGGGGCAGGATCTACAGATGTGATCATCTGGTTGCTCATCTCCTGGATTTCAAGTAGATTTTTACCTACCAAACGAAGCTTTACACATTGCCAGTGAGGTCCAGAGCCTTTCCCTTCCAGGTACACAATGCGTCTTCTGTCAGGGCTCATTCTTGGGGAACAAACTGCTTCCGTATCCAGTGAGACCAGCTCTGCAATGACACCCAGAATAAAGCAATGAGTCCTTGACTGCAGACATCAAAACACAAAAAGACATGAAATGGAGAACACCCACACAAAATACGAGCAGGCAACAGTTACATCCAGTGCCTTCGGGTGATTTGATTATCCTGATGAACGCTTAATTATTTACACATAATTATTTATTTATTTTTTGAAATTTTATTTGTCATTTTTTTGAAACGTCAAAGTTATAATTACATACCAATTATCACGTTCGCAACTATCTACCACTTTGGTACACATAATTATTTTTTACACATTTTGATAATATATTTATTGAACCTCTGATTCCAAACAATATAAAGGTGATCACAAGTAAAAAAAAAAAAGGAAAAAGTCTACCATACTGTACAGTGTAACAAAACATTTCCCTTGACCATCAACAGCATTCAGTTTCCTAGACTACTCATGCAAACATTTTTGCTAAGGAAAAGAGGTGCTTTCTGGACAAAACTATGGGACATATCAAAGGAATCAACATACCACTTCATAGGCGCACAAGAGAGCATCCTTTCCTGTGCATCATGATGCACTGCATGGTGGAATAAACATGGCGAACATGTCCCATTTTATGCAATCCAGTGCTTAACTGACTATATTCTGTTTCTTGCAGCAAGAAAAAGATGGACTGCCTACACCTGTATATTTTTTCAGACATAAAGAGGTCTTTTGCATTTTTCTATGAGCTTGTTTTAGTGTTACCATGAGGAAAATACTTTATTGATATTGGTCTACTAATCCTGTTCAAGCAGGCCCTTGTCATGTATTTCTTTTTGCTTTCTTTTAATCCCACTCTGTTTATATTTGTATAGATGCACAAATGCTGTAAAGCGCAAGAAACGGAATTGCAGAGTTTTGAGCAGAACGGCAAAAAGGTTATTAAGGGCCAGATGTGCAACTGTTTTTTGCGTTCGCAAACGGGAAATCGGCCGTTTGCGAACGCAAAATAGGTCTGCCCTATGTACAAACCCTATTTTGCGACTCGGTAATCTATTACCGACTCGCAAAATAGGGTTTGTGACTCACTATTAGGAAGGGGCATGCCAAGGGCGTCCCTTCCTAATAGCGAGTCATACTTCAATGTACGAATGTTTTGCGACCGCAATTGAGGTTGCAAAACACTCGCAGGTTACCACCCATTTCAAAAAGGTGGTAAGCCACTCGCAAATGGGAAGGGGTCCCCTTTGTGACTGGCAGTGAAAATATTTTTTAAGAGCAGGCAGTGTTCCTACGGATCACTGCCTACTCTTAAATAATGAAACTGAAACAGAAACGTTTCATTTTTCTTTTTTAAATGCATCCTGTTCACCTTTAAGGAAACCGGCTGCATTTTTTTTAAAAACTGCTTTTTTAAAAAGCATTCACAGACATGGTGGTCTGCTGACCCCAGCAGGACACTATCCCTGGGAGTGCTAGCCATTCCCAATGGGGTCGCAAATTGCACCTGCCTCATGAATATTAATGAGGCAGGCAATTTGCGACCCCATTAGGAATCGCTAACAGTGTCTGAGACACTGTTGTAAATTCCATTTTGCGAGTCGCAAATTACGAGTCGCAAAACGACGCAATTTGCGACTCACAAATTGGAAGGGTCATACATCTGGCCCTAAGTGTCCATGTGGCCATTAGCAGTTTTATACAAGGTCATTTCAAATGAATAAAACTTGCCATTCATTGCACTGACTCTGGTAAACAAAAACATGATAGTGTGCAGCCTGGAATGCATTGCTTTACAGTCTAAAAAAGGAACACGTTTCTTCACACCTTAACACAAAAGCTTAAAAATGTAATGAAAGATAGTGATTTGCTCATGTGAGAAGTCGTGGAGCAATGTCTGCCCATAAAGCACATGTAGAGGAGTTCTAAAAAGGGATGTGAAAACTAAAAAAAGTAGCTAGTGTGGAAGAAAATACAGAATAAAAACCAATTTTTGAGACAGAATTCTGGCAAAGAAACATGTTGGGTAGAAAAGGCTCCGGTAAGGAATACTTTTGGGAGACAATTTTACCATCTGACAGAGCTGAGCCAAACTGTCAACTTCTTGTACAGGAGGCACAAAATGTTATGTTTCGGACAACTTGATTCTTTTCCAACAGGTCAGCGTTAGGAAGTGTGGGTGTACAAGAATGAGACTTGTGGTCACAAGCCAATGGGCCACGCCATGAGCAGCAGCCTTGGATCAGTGCACTGCTGAGTGCCTGTATTAAGCGCTTGCACTGTCTGAAGTACAATCATTTAACTGAATATTTCTCCAAGTTAAAGCACGATTTTCAGACCGGCACATCTCGGAAGCAAACACCAAGCAGAGTTTGTTTCTTTGTGATTCTGAGCTGCGCTGACTGATGTAGGAAGGTGGAGTGTTATGCAGGGAGGCTGGTTAAGCTTCACTATGCAATACTCTCACAATACCCCAAATAGGTCCTTTGGATTCACACTAATAAATCCCTAGGTCAGTCCTGGTAGTGTGGCACAAAGCAGTCAGGCTTTAATAGAGGAACATGTGTTGAGCATTTCAGAGTACCAACATGGACGATTAGTAGTTGTCACGACTCAAACAAAATCGGACACTAATTTATAACAATAAAGCAGATTTCTATATAAATTTTGACACCGAAATGAAGACAATTGGAGGAGTATAACCGGAGTTAAGGATTTTTGAAGCAAAAATAAATCAGTGTATTTCACCCTTGCAAAACGATAACGTTGCGGTCAATGGGAAATCACACTAGTGACAATCACTTGCAGGTTGAGATCACTGGAAACCACTTGGTGGTAAGGTGATGAGGGTCCTAAGACCAAGGTTTGACAGTCAGTTGAATTTTACCTGGCCCATAGGACACATGTTCAGAGTTGTCCTGGCTGTCCCTTGTGCTGAAGAATGTTTGGTAACGGTGGGCGGTTAACTCTGCTCCACCAGCGGAGTTTTTCCAACTCCGCGCTTCAATGGGAGCATGGAGTTCGGCAAAAAACTCAGATTCTACTGCGTGGCCAAGTTTGCCCCTCGCTGCCCACCCCTAGTGTGAATCACTCTCCTCTGGTCTGGCTCACTTGAATCTTCATCGTACATGGCTGATAATTAGCACACTTATTCCTACCGGTAATGGCGACGAGTCTACTCTAAGTATCTCCGGGGGAGGAGGTCAAGTGACACATCCTTAGAGCTGTACCTTCCCAGGGGTCACCCCCAGCAGTACATCCTCTGGACTGAGTCTGTCACATGCTCGCCCACCTCCCCCGTCTACAGCTCTCACAGACCACTTCCGGGTCTGTCTTGTTCCTTCCTTCCTGTGTATCGGCCCTCTACAAAACAAAAACAGCTCTCGTGCTGGTGAGACGCAGTGTCCTGCTGATAGTGCCTTATGGTGCAGTCCAGCCATGGCTGATGAGGGCAACGTCCCGTGCAACCACCCTCTTATCCGACCAAGATCACACCAATCTCTGCAGGCCGATGTGGATAAGGCTATCTGCGTGCTTGTTTCTCTGGCCGTGATGTAAACAGGGGGGCCTTTAACTGATACCAGCACGTGTTGGTCAACCAAGGCGTGAGGCGCACAGAGGTGAGTGACCTTCAGTGAGCCAGACAGGCCAGTGGCGAGTGAGTCAGGGCACTTATTGCCTCACTGACGTCACTGTCGGAATGACGTAACTAGGTTGGAAGGGCGACTCTGTAGAAATGGGGTGATCTCTGTTGGGGGAGTAGGTACAACACATGCATGTCACTGGCATGAAACCTCACCTCTAGGCCCTATGCTACTATAATGGCTAACAACTGTAGTTGTGCGTGTTGGGATTGAAGGGGGGGAGTGTACTCTTATCTCCCCCTTATGTATTGTTATTAGTGACTAAGGGGGTGTGGTGTTGGCAACAGGGCCTACAGATCTGGGTTCTAGTGCTGCCTTCCTGATATTGTGTGACTCTGGGCACGTAGCTATCTACATCTTTCTGTACCTCCCTTCAATTGTCCGCATACATTTGCAGTGTGTTCAGAGCTTAAGCACTCTTCACACTCTGAGAATCATTGTAAATATTCACCCAGAGCCTTTGGGGCCACGGCACACCAGATTAGGGTGGAGCAAAACTCCGCGGAATTCCACTGAGTTTTTATACAACTCCACGGGATTCCACGCAGCACAACTCTGCGAACTCTGCCCCCTCTAATGTTTGGTGGTTTCACCGCTTAGACAGAGCTGGTGAGGAAATGGGTGCAAAATCTAGACAATGGGGCCACTGAGGCATCACGTTGAATATGCTGATGGGTTCCTTCAAAGTACAGCATCGAACAAAGGTAGTGGTTGCCGGACTGGCCACCAACAAGTCTTGCCAGCGGCAAGCTCAGACTTGGGTTACTTCAACATCCTGGAGTCTGCAGAAAAATGGTAGCCACTTGAAACTTGCTGGAGGTCAGGATTATGTTTTCCACAATGCACTAGACCATTTACTGTTGGGCAATCCCTCAGCGGGCCCGATGGCCAATGATTCTTTGGTTATGGGAGCGTGCTTTACTTGCAGACTGCAGGAGACAAGTACCTCTAGTCCAAGGGAGTTCTGGAGTAGCCTTTGGCTTGGAGTGGGGTTTCTCTTTCCTTTGGAACTGGTCTTTGGTCTGGGATGAGTCACAGTCGTGCAGGTGCAGCGTGGTTGCAACAGGCACAGGTTATCGGGGCTTTGCTTTCTGCAGGTCCTGAAGTCGCAGACTCGGCTCTCATCTTTGTCTTTGGTTGCAAGTCGATCTGATCTGAGGTCCTGGTGCCAGGGGGGGCCCTTAAATCCTAGATTTAGGAGTGTTAGAGTTGTGGATGCTAGTAGCCAATGGGCCACTAGCTCCAGCGGCTAATCCGCCCCTGAGGTGACCACTTCCTGTGGAGGGTGAAACCATTTCTACCTAGAAGCCTCTATTCTGCCACTTTTAAAAATGCCAGAACCCTTCTTCGGCTATACAGACCAGGTAGCCCACCTTAGGGGTGTGGTTAGCCTTCTAGGGGGTGTACGCCTTCTGACTATCTAATTTTCCCTTCTGCCTGGGTTGCAAATGTGCCTGGAGCAGGGGATTGGCTTTTTTCTCCTCTGGGAGGAAGCCTGATTGCATACCAGAGGTGGTGGGAGCTTTGGAGCTCACCACCTTCATGTGCCACTTCACTAGCCATCCTGTCAGAGATCGAGATGACACCTCCCACCCAGGCAGGCATTTATTTCTGCCCCCTAATAGAGTTCAAACATCTTGGTAGGGAGTCTGTCTTGGCGGCAACAGCTGCAAGCTGTCAGCCAGGGTACAGGAAAGACTGGGGCAACCAGGTGGGCAACCTCTAAGGCAGCCACCTGGGAGCATGTCACATTAAATCCCACTTTAGGTAAAGGTCGGGTTTGATGAGTCAAGTTGTTTGATACCAAGCATGACACATTTCAGTGGGACAGTAATGGAGCTGACAACCTGGGGGTGCCCGGGTGCCAGCCCATCTTATCCTACTGGCCCCAAACACTTATAGTAGCCCCTAATGGAAGAAGGATACTATATGGACATATACGCTTGCACTTATATGTCCATACGTTTAATATAATGCACCCTGCCTCCTGGGCTCAGGAGGACTACCTTAGGAGTGACCGGCATTTATTAAAAATAGTGTTGTGACCTTGCCACTCATGGTGATGGCACAGTTGAGTTTGAGCAGTTTGCATTGCTCCTGCAGTCTTCAAAGTCAGGTCTGGTGTCATCTGTTTACTTGGGTCCCTCAGGGTGGCACAATCAGTGCTCCAGGTCCTGTCGACCCCTTTAACTCCCATGCCCTGGATACCACTGTTACCACTTACCAGGGACTTATAAGTGGGTTAAAGTCCTTGCAAATTGGGGTTACCAATTCACATGCATCATATTTTAGAGAGAGACACACAAGCACTGGGGCCTGGTTAGCAGGTTCCACTTCACTTTCCGAGTCAAAACCATCAGCATTGGAGAAACAAGTGTGGGTGTGACTATAAAAAAGGGCACTTTCCTACAACTGATAACCGGGCACTGGAAATGTGTGCGCTTTAAACAGTGCAAACGCATAAAAACAGGTACTCTACTTTTTGCTTTGAGCCAGCGGAACTGTTGATGGCATGGTCTTATCAGTTAGAGTCATGAGTTGGAGCCCAGGCTCTGCCACTGACAGTCTTCAAAAGCCTCTAGTTTATGTCTCTGACCAGTGGTCATTAAAAAGCCTATAGCTGAATTCTGTAATGTCGTCACACTATAAACACTGTGACAAGCTAACTGAGGTTAGCGGTCCAGACAAGATTGAGATATCACTTCCCGGAAGAAATGGGAGACTGCAATTGGGCGGGGGATGAAAAAAGAGTTTGCAGGAACACGCCCATGTTGGAGGCCAGCTCCTATAGCAATTTGTAATAGTCTGGCAAAAAAAGGAACACAGCTAACCTTGCAGCAGCACCGAGTCTTTGTGCTGCAGCTGTCATTACAAATTCTTCTTTCAGTCCCTTTGGGGAGCTGTCATGCAGATGAAAACG